>SNQJ01S0011115.1:488316-526350 GCA_010110895.2 Picea sitchensis
ACATTACACTTTTAGTTCTAAAATAGAACTACACTTGAGACTTTAGTTACAACTCAAAATTCACTTCATGGTGGATAATCTTACACGTGCCAACGCACTAGATCAATACATTTATATCATTTGCAATATTAGGAATATCATTTCTTTCTAGCTCATAGGAATTTTATATTCAACCTAACTTTTGCTAGATGCCTTGACTTTTGCTCATGGCTCACAAGGCTTGACTAGGCTCACGGAGGTTGTACGTTCCCCCTGACTTTTGCACTAGTTTGTCTATGCTCACAGAGGTTGTACGTTCCCCCTGACTTTTGCACTAGACTGTCTATGCTCACAGAGGTTGTACGTTCCCCGTGACTTCTGCATTAGACTTACATAGCATCTCGTTCATCCTAACTTTTGGTTTGACTCACAAAGGTTGTATGTTCCCCCTGGCTTTTGTCAATACCTCACAAGACTGGTTGATTCTCCAAATCTCCCTAGCTAGCCTCAGGGTGGCCCATATGGCCTCTCATTGGAGAATGACTGTCGATGCTACCAAATTTAACAAAGCCAAGGGTTGACTTTCTGGCAGCAATGAAATTAGCAGTACCATTCCATTATTGCAGAAAAAAAATTCATGGGACCTCAAAGAAAAATCTACTCATTGTTAAAGCACACATTTGCAATTGTACTGCAGTATAATACCTAATTAGGTACACCACAATTTGTCAAGAATTTGT
The DNA here is from genome assembly GCA_010110895.2 of Picea sitchensis. Lineage (NCBI taxonomy): Eukaryota > Viridiplantae > Streptophyta > Pinopsida > Pinales > Pinaceae > Picea > Picea sitchensis. The sequence goes on from SNQJ01S0011115.1 coordinate 489,036, forward strand.
GTTGCCTATCATGAACATAATCCCATGGGGATTCACTGCAACTATAGTGGACAGTAAGCCATGTCACAGATTCTAGACTCGTACACCCAAACCCATAGATTGTTGGAGTAGTAATGCTCTAACAGATATTTGTATGAGATAAGTGGCAGTTCATTACGAATTTGTTGATCTTAGTGATTTTTTTATTTTTACACTAAATACATGAGCTCCTTTAAATATTATTTAGGGAAAAATTTAAGCTATTTAAAGAAAAATTTAAGCCATTCCCCATCATGTCTTACCTTTCTGGCAGCAATGAAATTAGCAGTACCATTCCATTATTGCAGAAAAAAAAWTCATGGGACCTCAAAGAAAAAGCTACTCATTGTTAAAAGCACACGTTTGCAATTGTACTGCAGTATAATACCTAATTAGGTACACCACAATTTGTCAAGGATTTGTGTTGCCTATCATGAACATAATCCCATGGGGATTCACTGCAACTATAGTGGACGGTAAGCCATGTCACAGATTCTAGACTCGTACACCCAAACCCATAGATTGTTGGAGTAGTAATGCTCTAACAGATATTTGTATGAGATAAGTGGCAGTTCATTACGAATTTTTTGATCTTCGTGAATTTTTTATTTTTACACTAAATACATGAGCTCCTTTGAATATTATTTAGGGAAAATTTTAAGCTATTTAGGGAAAAATTTAAGCCATTCCCCATCATGTCTTACCTTCAGGCTTCCATTACTAAATTGAACAAGGTCGTGTCTTAAAGAAACATTCAACACAATAATGAGATTTACTAATATGAATTAGCATTGTTATGGATATAACTAGAACTAAAGAACCAATCATTGTACTTATCAAGCACAATGTCGCATACTCCTAAAATCACAGAGGTGATAATTGCATAGAACAAGCAGCCTTCTTAAACATTTGAACAACGAAGACATGATTGTGCATATGCACTAAAAGATTTGATATTTATACAAAGACCAAAATGTTCTTCTCCAAATAAGAAAAGGTAAACAAAATAATCAAATTCAACGATTCAAATTGAAAACTCAAACAATGAAAGCTTAAAATTGTCAACAGAAGCAGCAGATTGAAACCATAGAAATGGAACATGCCTTGTAAGGACATTTCTAGCCCAAAATTTCAACTAAGGTAAATGATAGCAGGAGACCATTGACATGAAGGAACACTTCTATTTATGCTCACATATAAAAAGATTTTCTTATATATTGATCTAATTCAGATAATCAAGTCTTATCACAATGATGTAGATGCCCACATGAGTGGAGAGAGGAAAATCATACAAGTAAAGGTTGTGTTGTACGCAAAATTGTGGTCTATTCGAAAGCCGCAAGGCAGAGTTGTGAGACAAACCAAAGCTGCAGCATGCGCGAAACCCTTGCAAGGTGAAACTACATACCAACAAAAGAGCACAATCCCAAGGTTGTTGGGTGCAATCTAAGAAAGTTGCATGAGTGTATAAAAGCTCTTAATACAGAGTTGTGAAGTTGCTTGGTAGATCTACCTTGGCATGCTTATCATGACAACAAGTGCATAAACTTGAAAGTGAAAGCCCTCAACCAAAACATTCCTATTGCAGGAGTGAGAAGACCTAAAAATCAACATTGCATCGACTCCATGCAAAACTAGAGTTCATAACAATCCAAATTTTGCAAGACCACACTATGGACGTGTAATACCACTAAAAAAAGGTACCTAAATTGACATGGAAATTGACTTTCAAACTTCTATGGTGATTGGGATTCCAATGACCAATAGAAAGCATATGTATAGCTTGTAACAAAGAAGATGTAGAAATAAATGAGTGGAGTAAATCCTACTGTGATAAACATTAGTAATAGAGCTCACATAAAATGTCGGTGACCAAATGTTAATGTTAGTAGTTGTTAGTTGTGTTTAGATTATAACTACCATACATTCAAATAAAGGTGTATATGAACCTTTGTAGACTTGACTTGATAATAATAAGATTGTTCTCTCTCTCTCTCTCTCTCGCGCGTATTTGTGTGTGCATCTTCTTTATAAACTAACATGGATTCTGTGATTGGAGATAGTCAACCCAATAATCAAAACAAAGTTGGAGTTTGAAGATCTTGAAGAACGTATGTATCAAAACTCATGATTAAGAGTGTGAAGCACAAGAAAAGAAGGCTAGGATGGCTAGGATAGCACATATAGACAAGTAAACTATATAAATCTACATTCATGACTTCAGAAAAATTAAAAGGTTCTAAAGTTTGTAAAAAAGGACATATAGAATTATTTAAGGAATTAAAAAATAGAGTTGGAATTAGAAGTTCGAAGTTTCTAAACATCAAAGGGATCAAGGACGAAGAGGCAATGCTCAATAGGAAGTGAAAAGATAAATGTAGCATTCGAAGGTACAAAGGTCGATAAGTGTAGCCATGACAAATTTGAAGAAGAGCATTTGAAGGGAACACAAAATGTGAAGACTGCTAATGAAGCAGTCATCGAGGGCACAAGACTAGAGACGAAAGAAAACCAACAATTCCACCCACAAAAGAAAGATGTATGACCAAATTGACCAAATTTTAGAATGTTAGACACCAAATGCCTGCAATAGAGGGAATGTGCACTAGTACAAAGTTCAAACACAAATATTCGTAGACTCTACCAACTAATGTCGAAGCATCCCTTGCCAAGAAAGTTATCCTGCACGCAATTTCATCTGTTATTGAAGAATAAGGATATTTCCTTCAAACACTTTTGAAGTTAGGAAAGGAGTCGTGGCATAAGGCGAAATAGGTTGGCATAGAATTGAATGAGGATTCTAACACAATTTTTGGAAGAGTATTCGGCCCAATGCTTTTGGCATGCATTTCTATCATGACTACGAGCATTTTCTTGTATTTGGCCCAGTGCCAAAATCAATGCAGGTCCCCTTTTGGCAAATCGATAATTCCTACTTGGAATTGAAGTGATGTCATATCAAGGTGTGAGTGTAAAGTAGCTAATTTCACTAGGACTACTAAAGGAGAAGATCATGGAAGAACGCCTCCCTTGCTAAGAGGGAGTGTTGATGTTTTGTAACAGCGGAAGGTAATCCCTCCTGGACAACTTTTCTTAGAGAGGAAGATTCCAAGAAGTCAAAGAAAGACCATTGAACAGTTGAAGAATACCCTAGAAGAGAAGTGGACCCCACAGGAAAATAATAAAGTGAAAATAGAATTTCCAAGAAGAGAAGTCAGCCCCAATCAAGTGACTTGAAGATTATAAATAAAGGAGGACGTCTCCTCATTTGAACACACTCTCAACTTATCATCTTATTATCCAAGTGAAGGAGAAGGAGGAGGCGCGGGAGGCTAGGGTTTCCTCATGAACCCTTGCTAGGGTTTCTATTTTATCTTGGGAAGTTTGTTGGAAGAGGCTGAGTACTCTAGCACTCTCGCTAGGGTTGCTATGTTGGATTTCCCTTATTTACAAAGCATTAGTGTTACTAGTTTTCTTTTACTTCGTTACCATTAACATATATATCATGTACTGAGCAGTAGCAACATAAACAAGAGACAGAAAAGAACACAAGAGATTTATCCTGGGAAAACCCCAATCGGGGGAAAAACCAAGCAACCTTTCTTAGATAGATTTCGTTCACGAAGCAAGTCCAATCAGATAAACCCTAGCACAGGAAGCTTTACCAAAAATACCACCCCAGCTGCAACGGCAGCACCATACAAAGGTAGTGCACCTCCTCAAGGAGTAGCACACAAGAGAGAGATATCAAAAGACTGAACAATATTAAATTGTGCAGCTGCAGCTACTGTGTCACCTCTTCCAAACTTGCACCTTACTTCTATGTAGCTGGGAGAATGTGAGTGAGTGAACAAATGAGCCAAGACGTCTTCTATTTATAGTCTCCCTGGCCACTAGACTGGGCTGACTTCTTTTCTGGACATGTGTCTTTTCATTATTACTTTATTCTTCTAGGCCAACTTCTCTTCTAGGGTATTTCAATATATGTTTAATGGATCTCTTGCTTCCATAATTTTCTCTGCATCTAAGAAAGGGCATCTAGGAGGGAAAGATCCTCCTGCAGCTACCAAAACATCAACACTCCCTCTTAGATAGGGAGGCATATTTCATGATGTCTTCATCTGGTAGTCCACTGACTACTATGCAATCTACTAGCAGGCACACGGCTTCTACAATGCCTTTGGTAGATCGAATCATCAAGCACAATCTCTACGATCAAACGATAGCACACACAGCTACATCCAAACGATCTGGTAATCTCCATGACAATCAGCCAATAGCACACAGCTACTACAATGTCATCCAATAGATCACAATTGCTGCCAAGTTGTACAAAACTATTGTCTAGTGACACACAGTCACTGTTAGTGGAACACATCCACTGTAGTAGCACACAACTATTGTCCAGAGTCACATAGCTATTGTCCAGAGTCACACAGCCTCCACCAGTGGAACACATCCACCGAAGTAGCACACAACTACTGTCTGGAGTCACACAACCTCCGTAGTAGCACACAACTATTGTCTAGAGACACACAGTCTCCGCCAGTGGTACACAACCACTAAAGTAGCACACAGCTATTGTCCGGAGTCACGCAGCTTCTGCAAGTGGAACACATCGACCATAGTAGCACACAACTACTGTCTAGAGACGCACAGTCTCCGCCAGTGGTACAAACCACCGAAGCAACACACAGCTATTGTTCGGTGTCACACCGTCTCCGCCATAGTCTTACGACTAAGTGTGTGATGTTTCTCCTCTTATCAGGTCCAACAGTGCATTACCCCCTCAATCACCTCACATGACTGATCCAGGGAACCCTTGGCCAGAGCGATTAGTCGACATGAGAAGAAACAACACATCTCCCTCTCAACGAGGGTGGACATTCGAAAACAATCCAAGCTTGTCCCTAAAGTACTCATACTTCACTCTTAACAAGGGCTTGGTGAGGATGCCCGCTATCTGCTCGTCCGTGGATATGTACTGGAGCTCCATAGCTCCTCTTTGCACCATGTCCTGGATGTAATGATATTTGATCTTTATATGCTTAGAACTGTCATGGAATACAGGATTCTCGGTAAGCTTCACACAACTTTGATTGTCACAATGTATCAAAGTTGGCTCCAATTCTAGATCAAATATCCCAGGTAGCAACTTCCGGAGACACACTGCTTCACGGCTTGCCACGCTTAATGTGATATACTCTGCTTCTGATGTACTAAGTGTCATTGATATCTGCTTCTTGCACAACCATGAGATCATGCCTGATCCCAGACTGAAACAGCATCCAGAAGTACTCTTCCGATCCACTGCACTCCCTGCCCGATCAAAATCTGTATATCCCTGCAGCTTCACATCTCCACCTGAGACATATCTCAATCCATATCCAATCGTACCACAAAGGTACCTCAACATATGCTTCGTTGCCATCCAATGTACATGTCTAGGTTCAACCATGTGTTGACTCAAGGTGTTCACTACAAAGCATATGTCTAGCCTGGTGTTAACCAGGTACATCAAGGATCCAATCAACTGTCTATACATCGTGGGATCCACCAAATCTGAAGATTTGTCACTCAAAAGCTTTAGATTTATCGTTGTAGGTGTGGTCATGGATTTGGATTCCATCATCCTGAATTTCGTCAGGATCTCAACAGTGTATTTTCCTTGGCTAAGGAAAATCTCATTTGATCTCTATCATACCTCCAATCCCAAAAAATAATGAATCAGACCTAGATCCTTCATCTCAAACTCTGAAGCGAGCTCCCTCTTACACCCAACTATGAGATTCTCATCTCTTGTCAGAAACAGGTCATCCACGTGTAGGATCAATGGGCAACCATCAAATAATTGTCTAATCTGGCATATCATGCCCTGGGTGCCTGCTTGGGCCCGTACAAAGCCTTCTTCAATCTGCAAACATGAGACTCCTTCTCATGTATCTTGTGGTTGCTCTATGTACCGGAGCAAATGTCTCGTAATTATCTTCTCCATCTTGTTGGGAGAATCCTCAAGCCACAAATCAAGCTTTGTAAATCTCTATGCTACCATCTACAGCATGCTTGATCTTGTAGATCAAATTGGAAGTCACCACTCACTTCCCTTATGGTCTGAGAACCACTTCTCACACATCATTCTTCATGATGGACTGATACTCCTCCATCATGGCATCCTTGCATTCCTGCTTCTCAGTAGCTTCTTCAATGGTGGAAGGCTTTGAATCAATGATGTTGCTCATCAACGCCACACAACTGGAAAACATGTGTGGTTTCTGGAACTGTAGAAAAATATATATCCTAGTCGTTCTAACTGGCTACCTCCTCTGTCACTGCAGTAAGGTATATCGAGACAAGGGAATCCTCCCAAGAGATCTCACATCTCCTAGAAGCTTTTGAAGCTTCGATCTAGCCTCCTCAACTCATGGCACCTGTCTTTCAGTCCTGGAAGACGTCTCTGTCTCCTATCTGAATCTGAGAAGGAATACTTTCTGAATGAAAGTCTCTAACCCACTAACTCTCTCTAAGATCAGGTTCACTCTGAATCTGCACGTTGCCTCTGAAGCTTGACTCCCTCTGAGTCTATAAGATCTCCAGAGCCACCTGCTTCCACTGCATCTATTGACTTCTTCTGAAGTTTGATCTCCTATGGACTGTGTTGGGAGGTTGCTCCTCCCTACTGATCCCAAGGATTGACTCCCTCTAAAATCTAGCTCCTTCTGAGCTGGTACTTGGTGGGGTCGCCTGCCTCACCATTGGTGGAGTCATCTGCTTCTCTTCATAGTATGGCTTATTAATGCCATGTATTTGTATTAGAACATGATTGTTTACTGCATCATTTCTAGGTATGCCCTTTTGGCACCACTGACTCTTCCTGATGATCTGAAGAGTGGTCAAATTAACTATATGGTCATCTTTGGAGCCTTTTGCTCCTTACAATCAATCTCCATAAGAGATACTCTTCTTCGTCTTCTACTTCACATGGGTGTGTACATTCGTGTACACAGTTCTATGTCTCAGCTAGAGACAGTTCTAAATCATTGCCTCCTGCAACCATCATTATAGCTCCTTCTCAGAGCTATCACCTGTGACCTACCCGGAACAAGAGACAACAACAACATTTCCATGGTAACCTCCATGGAATAGTTAGTAATCAAGAACATCTCCTAGAGGAGATCAATTTCATCTTGTAGACAAGTATATCATTAATAATGAACAATGAGCATTTTCTTAATGGTAATCGTACCGACAGTATTCAGTGTACCTAAACATTTGATAGCAAAAGCAAATAATGAAGCTGTAAAGACTGTTATCCTAGGTGCAGTACTTACTTAAGCAACAACAATATAAAACATCAAACCTGATATGCAAACCTGGAGTCTGGCATTGTTGTCCTGTTAATTCTCCTTCTATCGTTCATATGCATGGAAACACCATTGTCTAAAAGACAAATTCTTCATCCTTTGATGCCTTTGAGTGCTCTTCGACATCTGTTGCATGTGCATGATGTTTCTCCTTCTCCTTTTCATTTCTATCTGGACATTGAAAGGCATAATGTCCCAGCTTCTGGCAACTGTAACATCTGACCTTTGACACATCCTTCTTGTAACGAGGTCTCTTAGACTTCTTCTGGCTGCCTTTTTCTCTTTTCTTTCTCTTCTTCACTTGGGCAGCAAGTGCTTGATTTTCTTCCTCATTAGTCTTTTGTGTCTTGGATATCAGCCTGGATTCCTCTTGAGTGCAATCTGACCATATCTTGTCAAACTTGGGCCATCTCCTTCTTGCAAAAATTCCTTCGACAAATGGGTCCCATTAGGGAGGGAATCCATTAAGTGTGGTGGTCACAAGTTCAACGTCTTCTACCGGATCTCCAATAGTTGCTAACTAACCCTTGATCTATGAGATCCTTGTAAAGAAGTTGGCTATCGTCTCTAACTTGTTCATAGTCACATTTCTAAGTTGATGCCGCAGGTTAAGCTTCTGATTGGTGTTCTTGCTTTCAAAGAGTCTGCTTAGGGCATCAAACATCTACTTTGCAGTCTTTAGTTCTGATACATTTGGTATTTGGTGATCCTTGATTGAGTCTGTCAAGATCCTCTTGGCCTTCACCTCATTCTTCTTGAACTTTGCCTTTGCTTCTTCGTCTTAGAGTGTTCTGGAAGCATCTTCTTGACGTGATCTAATAATTCACTCTCTTCTAGAATGAGTTGTATTCTATGCTTCCAGGATTTGAAGTTATCTGCTCCATCCAATCTATCATCAACTCTCATACCGGTTGACATTTTCGCCGATAGAAACCCTAGCACTGAAAAGCCTCGATTTTTCAAACTTCATCAAACTACAAGCTGAGGGTTTCAGGGGGTGCACTAGATTAGGGCGCACTGCTCTGTGAAGGAATTATTCCCAACCTCCTTGGGATAGTTCTCAACGAGCTTGACAAAGTATTGCAGCTGCAAGGTGTCGTTGTAGCGATCTTCCTTCCAGTGGTCAAACTGTTCTGAAGGTAACCAGCTTTGATACCATGTTGGATTTTCCTCATTTACAAAGCATTAGTGTTACTAGTGTTCTTTTACTTCGTTACTATTAACATATATATCATGTACTTAGCAGTAGCAACATAAACAAGAGAATTATCCTGGGCAAACCCAAAATGGGGGAAAAACCCAACAACCTTTCTTAGATAGATTTTCTTCACAAAGCAAGTCCAATCAGATAAACCCTAGCACAAGTGCTAACTTAACCATAAATACCACCCCAACTGCAGCAGCAGCACCATACAAAGGTAACACACCTCCTCAAGGAGTAGCGCTCAAGAGAGAGATACCAAAAGACTGAGCAATAATAAATTGTGCAGTTGCAGCTACTGCATCGCCTCTTCCAAACTTGCGCCTTGCTTCTGTGTACAGCTGGGAGAGTGTGAGTGAGTGAACAAATGAACCAAGACGTCTTTTATTTATAGTCTTCCTAGCCACTAGACTGGGCCGACTTTTTCTCTGGACAGGTGTCTTCTCATTATTACTTTATTCTTCTAGGCCGACTTCTCTTCTAGGGTATTTCAATATATGTTTATGGATCTCTTGCTTCCAGAATTTTCTACATATTTAAGAAAGGTCATCTAGGAGGGAAAGATCCTCCCACAGCTACCAAAACATCAACATGCTACACATCATATTTCAGGGTTTTGTTTTTGTTGCTCAGGGTTTCTTCATTGTTGGTTTTGCTCTTGTGAATAGAGCTTGTTCATGGTTGTATTGTGTTACTAGAAATATTCTCCCTAAGAAAAGTTGGCTGGGTTTTTCCCCGAGTTTGGGGTTTTCACAGGATAAATCTTTGTGTCTTCTTGTCTTTGTCTATCTGCTTCTAGATCCTGCTTATATTTTCAGTATATGGTTGTTGAATGTTAAATGAAGATCAAAATACTCTAGCAAATCTATTGCTACTGAAAATTTAAGAAAATCTAACATTCAATAGTATTACCCTTTCACTTTTTTATTTTGCTGATGTAAAGATATTTATGTTAGTATAAGACATGATTTTCCGAAGAGGAAAAAAAATTGTAAGACATGTAATTCAGAATAATGGAGAACAAACTCTATCAAACAACAGGAACAATCACCCGATGTATCTTAATGAATTGTTTTATCACAAGTTTTATTTTTTGTCACATTAGTCCATGATACTCACCGAAGCAATCTCTCTATCCGCCTCCCAAAAGTATCAACTGTGAGAGCTTCAGCTTTACAGTGCTGAAGGACATCTCGAAGATCTTCCAGACAGGAAACCAAATACTCCAATGCTCTTTCATCATTCGAGTTTGCAGTGGCTACACAGCGAGCAATATCTACAAGTTCATTTATCTGCATCACAAAATTTGAAGCATGGACTGTTACATTCAGTATGAAGAAAAAAGCAACAATCAAGAAACATCTAGAAAAGGACAAAAATTTCAAATATACAAACAAATTTATTTTTCAAATGCATTTATTTTTAGAGTTTATAGGACACACATATCTATCCCTCTAGTTTTGTATTGGCCTGTTCATTTATTACCCTACTGAAAACAAGTTGGCTTATCAATATGGAGAAAACTATCACCTGCATTCATCCTTGAAACAACAAAACAGCTTGAAGAATATAAATTAAAAATCATAAAACCAACATGAGAACTTCTCTAAATGTTTACATGCACTAAAAAAATTTCACAGTTGCATTGACAACGCTACATTCCTACAATTTTTCCACAGTTGCATTGAAAACAATGCATTCCTAAAAATTGTGCAAAATGTGCTTAACAGAGTTCTGGTTCAAACTTCTCTGATTCCATTAGAAGTTCATCTAAGGAATTTTATTCTTCACATCTTTAGGATGTTGAAATTAGCAGCAAATTATCTCCTATGGAATGTGAAGGGAAGAAGAGTCATAGTTTTTGTTATTTGGTTAGAGAGTTTTGGAAAGAAAAATTGCTTCTCTGTACTGAACCATGCAGGTAGAAATCTAGAACTACCAGAAATTTTACAGGGAGTCTACAGATATTTTGTTTGATTCACGCAACTAGAATCTTTGTAAGTCGCCTTAAAGACCTTTCTGCTATATATAGAAAAAGGATTTACATTGAAGGTAACCCTCCCAAGACCTCAAAGGAAGAATTCATTGTTGCCGTGAACGTTCAACCCAGAAGCGGTACATTTGTAGATTGCAAAGCTTCTTTTCAAGGTCATAGAACAATTACTATACAAAAATTGTGTGCTTTATAAGTAAAAGAAACTAGAAGATAAAGAAAGTTCTCCAACTAATGCTAATAAAACAGAAATTGAAATTGAAATTGTATCGATGTCCACAAGTGAAGCGCTTAATGCAATCTCATGAGCAAAATATATCCAAGCTAAGTATAAAAACAATGAAAAGTAAGTAAAGAAAAGAGAAGCAGAAGCCAAGTAAAGTATATTATTAGAGGAAAAGACGGTCTACTTTTGGAATGTAGCCCGCAAAACCCAGCTCTGTTAGATCTAGTAGTTGTTCCACATAACTGGTATAAAATGAGATCAAGTGAGGTGAGGCCTAGCAAACACTTAGCCTCTTGTATGACAAAAAAGTCGCCCAAGACCTGGAAATCACATCCATAGTAGCAGTATAATCTGTGGCGAGGGGCAACCCAGGCATGTACTCTTGTTGGATCGTCAATAATATCTGCCTTTCATGTGTATAGATGGTGGTACGTAAGGAAGAGGCTTGTGTTAATACTGGCAGGCAACAAATGGAAAAAACACTTTCCACCCCAAAGAATAGACCTCACAAGCAACCACTATGAAATTTTTCGACATTTCAATATATTAGAAATCACAATGACCATGAACATTTGGGCATTTTCCATATATTGCCACAATTAGTTCATCTGTATGAGGTTTCACTGCGAGATCTTCATGACCCTCTGATGAATAAAGATGGCAATAAGACAGCAAGGGTAGGTGGCATTTCCATGCCAGCACTTCCAAGGCAACTACAACTACAACAGATCTGACTCTTTACAAATCTACTAGGAAGTCATTAGGAAACTAAATACTCGGAAGCATTCTTAATAACATAACACCAAAACCATCACCCAACAAAGAGTTCAAGAGGTAAACAATAAACAGAAGAATATCACTCTCATCAATGTTTGTCTGAAAATACAATGAATGCACCAGCATAGGAACAAAGAAAATATGCTCTTTGAGATAATATCAGTCCCTATACAAACTAGGTTCATGGAAGGAATATACATTCTGGTCTATCTCGTGACTATATAGAAAAGAAGGAATGGATTACAAAGGCTGAGCAAGATGTTAGTGACAAATTGCCACATGCACTTTATACAATAACCACCTTACATGCAGCAACTCAATAATTAGCATATATCAGGCAATCAAAATTTAGAAAGGATATTTGGAGTTTTAGGATTCACATCTAGCCTTGCTAACCTACAAATAAAAAGAATGAATAGGATTTCTTGAGAACCATTACAAGCTTATGTACATTGTTTACAGCACAAATCCTCAATTATCCTTTAAAAGGAGCTGCATCCTGCTATCTTTGACATTAGAATACTCCCATTTGAACCATACTGCAAAATTTCCGAAAAGAACTAAATAAAACAAATATAGAGTGTGTGGCACATTGAACAATCACCTTTAACCATGAGGATATGCCAAACCATTAGACTTTAAATCCTTTACAAATAACTAGCTAAAACACCAATAAGGAATCTTCAATATCATGGCAGCATTAACAAGAGGACAGCTAGGACAATGGCATGAGGAGTTGATGAGGGCACAGATCCCAAGGAGGAATGTGCATGCATGCATGCATGAGGATCTGTCAACCATATAGACTTTAAATGCTTTACAAATAACTAGCTCCAACACCTAGGGCACATCGTGCATGTGACCAGATACATTGAGTTTGAAATAGAATACAGATACAGTTTTGAGTGGTTCTGTTCAGCATGTTTCCACTGTTCATAATTTCCAGCAGTATGTGTTCGTAGATTAAAATAGCTCAGATTTGTTATTTGGAATGAAGCTTTCAAGTTTTAAGCTACCTAGGTTTAGGGTTAATTTTTCTGAGTGCAGAATCTGTTTACCATGGTTTGAAATTTACCACGATATCAGAGCACGTTCACTGAAATCCTCCAGATCCATGTAGGAATGGGCTGCTACCTGTGAGAGGGAGTTGTTGGAGGGTTTCAGCAGGTGTGATGCCCAAGCTTCAGAGAGTGAAGCAGAACCGGAGCTGAGATAGGTTGTTGGTTGAGATGCCCAAGATCTTATAGTGATTGAAAGGTTGTTATTGGCCTTAGATAGGTGATCTGCACCTAGGATAGGTTGCAGATTTTATTTCTTTTTTAGTCTGATCTGTTTGTGCAAGTGTGCTTGTAGGGCCTGCAGCGACGATCCTCCTGGTTGGATTCCTGATGTGTGGCACAGGATGAAACTTGATGAGATTGTCTGCTATCTTGGGATCCCCTTTGGGGCTGGGCTTTCGGTTGTTGACATGTGGAATTGGTGCTGGGAGAGATTGCAGTCCAAGCTTCTAGTGTGGCAATGTAAGAATCTACCTCTGGCTGGGAAACTTACAGTGGTTTCATGCATTCTCCAAGCTTCTCATATTTATTACGTCTCTGCTGGCTCCCTAGTCAGGCTCAATTCAAGAGATTGGAGCAGATCCTTAGATACTTTCTCTGGTCTAAGTAATGAGGTGAGTGTGGGCTTCCTATGGTCCCGTGGATGTGTGTACTATGCCTAAAGAGGAGGGTGGGCTTGGTCTTATTGATGTTATGATTCGAGGTCATATATTGGTGGTAAAATGGATCGTTAGGGGCCTATCGGGGTCTGCCCCGTGGCAAATTCTATTGCAACGTCAGTTTCAGTTATCTCAACATCTTCTTTTGATCTGAGGCCCCTTTGGGCTATGTGATATCATTTCATCACCTCAACTTTTTAAAGTGTCCGGTTCTGTCACTTGCCGAAGTATTTGGGAGGCTTGGAGGTTTATGACACCCTTGGTTAGATGGAACTTCTCTAGAAGTCGAGCAAGATGGGACTTTGGGTGGAGGCCTATTTGGAGTTGGGTTGATCAAGGGCAGTGTATCGCAAAGGGTGCCATATTTTAAGCTCGTAGGCTAAGCAAGAAAAGTGTCGTCTTTTGGAGGGATCATCATTTCATCACCTCAACTTTTTAAAGTGTCTAGTTCTGTCATTTGCCGGAGTATTTGGGAGGCTTGGAGGTTTGTGGCAACTTTGGTTAGATGGAACTTCTCTGGAAATCGAGTGGGATGGGACTTAGGGTGGAGGCATATTTGGAGTTGGGTTGATCAAGGGCAGTGTATCACAAAGGGTGCTAGATTTCAGGCTCGTAGGCTAAGCAAGAAAGCTGTCTTCTTTTGGAGGATCATTGGGACTTCACTACCAGGAATTGGAAGGATTGAAGAGTGCTTGCCTGCCAGAAGACTCTCCTTTCCTCGGATCAACCGACTATCCGAGATATCACTAGTCTGCTCCTAGTTGAAGACCTGTATAAGTGTAATATTGACACGCAGGGGGCCTTTTGGAGGGATTGGGGGTGGAAATTTGGGAAACATCTTCAACAGTATGACTCCAAGAAGCTCTACTCTCTTCTTTATCAAAGACTTATCTCTGGTCCTCAATGCTAGATGGGTGTCTTCCGACCATGAAGTTCGTTGGATCCTTTGACCTCATAGTGTTTGGTCTCTCCATTTGAGCTACAGGCTTCGGCTCTTTGCTTGGTTAGTTGTTTGTCAAGGGCTGCCTTCCAAAGCCGGCCTTGCCAAAAGCAGGTTGTCAAATGGGTTATGCCCCTTTTGTCATTAATCAGAAACCTTGAAGCATCTTTTATGGGGTAGCTTTGCTAGATCATGTTGGAGAGTGGTGCAGGACCATCACTCTATTATGCATCATGAACAGCTTCATTAGTGTGCAACTCTTCTTGAGGACTCTACATCCCTGGTTTTGTCCCACCTCTTGGGAATTTGGGACTGTATTCAGATTCCAACTCTGTTTACAATCTGGAAGCTGCGTTGCAAGTATGTTTTTCTGATGAGGTCAGTTCTGCCAATTCTCACTCTTGGCGAGAATATGTAAGAAACTATCTGCCAAAGGTTACCTCCTTATTAAGGATGCCAAAGAGTTCAATGTTGTAGCTTAATCTGAGTTTATTGTTGCCTTAGTTGCTTTCAGGAAGAGGTTATAATTCCACATTGTATATACCCTTCCGTTTTTCTTTTTGGTTCTCTTTTTCAGCTGCTATGTAAATTTTTCCTAAATAAATAAGATGTATTTTTCAAAAAAAAAATGTGCCCTTTACAGGTCGCTAGCAAATCCTATGAAGCATGGAGCTTTGGTGCATAGCAATCTGTGTGAGCTTTGGCACAGACAATTAGGTCACTTGCATTATGGAGCTTCGCCTCTCCTAAAGGACACGGTGGTGGGACTACCTGATTTCAAAGTGAAGAGGATAGGAGTGTGCAGGGGGTGTTCACTCAGCAAGCACACCAAGACTACCTTTCCAAACAATGAGCACAAATCGAGAGAGATTCTTGAGCTGGTGCATTCAAATGTGTGTGGACCCATGTCACCAACTTCGCTGATGATTTTTTAAGGAAACTCTGGATTTATTTTATGAAGACCAAGGATGAGATCTTTAGCAGGTTCCAAGAGTTCAAAGCTCTTGTAAAAGACCAAACAGATAGGAAGATGAAGGTACTCAACTCTGACAATAGAGGAGAGTATACCTCCAAGGAGTTTAAATCGTGATTAAGAGGAGGTGAAAAGTGCTTTGCAACCTGCAGCAAAATGGGTTTGCCAAAAGAAAGAACATGTCCATTGTTGAGACAGCAAAGGCTACAGTTCATGGCATGTTCCTTTGGACAGAAGCGTGCAGAACAACTATCTACATCTTGAACAAGTGTTCTCACAAGGTATTGAAGGACAAAACACCAAAGGAAGCTCTCACTAGTGAGAAACCCCAAGTATCACACTTTCATGTTTCTGGTTGTCCTATATATAATATATATCCATATTCCTAAGGAGAAAAGAACTAAATTGGAATAATTCAGTTTGAAGGGTATTTTTGTTGGATACAGTGAGTCCTCCAAGGCTTACCTACATTCAGTCACAGAAAAAGATAGTAGTGAGCAGAGACGTGAAGTTCTATGAGGATGTGTACTCCTCAAGGTCTTAGGACTCATGAGCCTCTAGCAAAGGTTGAGGAGGGGGAAACACTTGTTGTCCCAAATGCAGATCTGAAGAAATAAGAAATTTCAAAATCAAATCAACAAGGCTTCGAAGGTGGAATTGATGCTTCAATACCTTCCAATTTGGCTAGGAAGCCTAGGTGGCTTACCTATTGCAAGATGCACAAGAGCAAGTTGGAGCTCCAAAGGTGTCCTTTCCGGTGAGTCATTCTCCTAAAAAAGTTTCTGAATTATGTTGCACCGATGTTTTCGATCATTGATGTAGAGTCTTCTAGTTATGAGGAGGCAACAGGTGAGCATATATGGCAAAATGCCATGGTGGAGGTGTATAACTCCATGAAGAATGATGTTTGGGAGATTGTGCAGAGACCAATTGGAAAGTCAATGATTGATTCTAGGTGTTCGTATAAGGTGAAGCATGCAACAGATGGCAGCATAAAGAAGTACAAGTCTAAGTTTGTAGCAAGAGGATTCTCCCGAAGAGAGGGAGTTGACTATGAGGAGATCTTTGATCCAGTTTCTAGGTATACTTCCATCAGGTCCATTATGTCTTTAGAATCCATTTCTGGTTGGCATTTATATAAGATTGGATGTAAAGATGGTGTCTCTAATTGCACTGGTTGAGGAGGGAGTATATTGTTGGACTACAATTGTCGTTAAACCAAAACCCGCAGGCCTTAGTCTCTGCCACAATCATCGGAGTTAGGATCCATGAGAGGGAGTTAACCCATGTCGTGAAACTCGCAGGAAGCGCTGAACCCAATGTCCAACAATCTCCCCCCCAGCACGTGTCGGACGAGTTTCGAACTCAAGACCTGTCGCTCTGATACCATTTATTGGACTACGATTGTCGTTAGACGAAAACCCACGGGCGTTAGTCTCCACCACAATTGCCATGAGAAGGGGTTAACACATGTCGCGAAACTCGCGCAAAGCGCTGGACCCAATGTCCAACATATACATCAATCAGCAAAGAGGCTTCAAGGTGCATGGACAAGAGACCCATCTATGCAGACTAAAGAAGACTTTTTACAGGCTGAAGCAAGCACCACGTGCTTGGTACTAAAGGATTGATGAGTACTTGTTATATTTGGGCTTCATTAAAAGTATTGTAGATACCAATATTTATTATTTATTTGATAGATCTGATCTGTTTGTTTTAGTCCCATATGTAGATGATCCTGTACTTACAGGTAGTTCTGAGAAGCTCATAGCATGGTGCAAGACACGGCTAGCACCTGAATTCGACATGAAGGGCATCTGCCTTATGCACTATTTCTTATGTCTAGAGGAGGCCTTCCTTAGACAGGGTAAAGATGTAATCAAGATTCTAAATAGATTTCAGAGGATGGATTGTAAGCCCATGGCTACTCCTATGATATCAAATCTGAAATTATCAGCAGATTCAGTTTCAAATTTGATGGATCCATCTATGTATAGGTAGTTGATAGGTTCCCTTTTGTATCTGGTGAATACCGGACCTAATATTTGTTTTGCAGTAAAAACTTTGAGCCATAGTAGATTCACTAGGTTGCTGAAAAACATGTGCTGCAATACTTGAAGGGCACGGTACATTATGGTTTGAGGTATGCTGGAGATGGAGAATTGATGCTGCATGGTTTTGAGGATTCTAAGTAGGCTAGAGATGCAAGTGGAAAAAAGAGTACTTCAGGGTTTTGTTTTAGTTTGGGTTCAGGTATGATATCCCTGTTCAATAGGAAGCAAGCAACAATGGCACTCAGTTCAGCAGAGGCAAAATACATGGCAACCAGCTATGTAAGTTGTGAAGCCATCTGCCTTCGCAAGTTAATTGAAGATTTGACCAATTGGATGTTGGAGCCTACTATGGTATACTGTGACAATCAGAGTTGTATCAGATTCTATGAGAATCCAGTGTTTGAATGACTGCTCCAAGCACATGATATCCAGTACCATTTCCTCGGGGATAGAGTTCAGATCGCAAGTTTATTGCAGAGTTGACTTATTAGAAGTTCGAGCCTACTGTGGTACACTGTGACAATCAGAGTTGTATCAGACTCTCTAAGAATCCAGTGTTTCATTAACTACTCCAAGCACATAGATATCCAATAGCATTTCCTCGGGGACAGAGTTTAGAAAAGTGCAGTGATACTAGAGTATGTTCCCTCAAATTCACAAGTTGTAGACATTTTGACTAACCCCTAAGCTAAGGAAAAGTTCGAGATGTTGAAGGAGAGACTTGGATTAGTGGAGAACACTTTTCTCGCAAAGAAGGGGAGTTAGAGTTTTACATGGTTGCTCAGATAAGTATTCCCCTACAACTGGGTGCAGACAGCATACACATCAGATCCTTGATAGCACCAAGTTGTAGACATTTTGACTAACCACTGGCTAAGGAGAAGTTCGAGATGTTGAAGGAGAGACTTGGATTAGTGGAGAACACTTTTCTCGCAAAGAAGGGGTGTTAGAGTTTTACATGGTTGCTCAGATAAGTATTCTCCTACAACTGGGTGCAGACAGCATACATATCAGATCCTTGATAGCGCAGCAGTTCCAGCAGAAACAACCTTAATTCCTGTGCTGACAGCATGAAGGCGCAGCAGATCAGAGGGATGGCGCAGCACTAATGCTCTTGAGAGCAACGTTGGAGATATGTAGGAGAGAATGAGGGAGGATGCACGCATGCCTTTAGCATTAATGTGCCAAGCTCTTCCAGTTCTGTTTTTAGACAGCAATTCTACTTTAGTTAGTTTTACTATTTTGGAGTTTATTTTTGCATGCTCTCACTATCATTAGAGTAGGGCACAGATCCCTATGACAACTAGGGCACTGGCATGGGGAGTCAATGAGGGAACAGACCCCAAGGAGGAGTGTGCATGCATGGATGCCACAATTATCCTCCAGTTGCGGTGCACTATCATTGGCACGTCCATCCAAGTAGAAGGGGGCATTCGCTAAGTGGATTAAGGTTAGGGTTTGACCAAGTCACCTTGTGCACTTCATGTATGTAACCAGATACATTGTATCTTCCCTCTTCTTCCTATTCTGTTAAGGAGTGGTAGGGTGCACCTCTATGTTGGTTGGTGAGTTTTAGACTTCAGATTTTAGCTTATGCATTGTAATTTTCTTCTTTACAGTTTGAAATAAAATACAGATGCAGTTTTGAAGGTTCTGTTTAGCTCATTTTCGCTGTTCATAATTTCCAGCAGTATGTGTTTGTAGATTAATGTAGAGCTCAGATTTGCTGTTTTGATTGAAGCTTTCGAATTTTAAGCTACCTAGGTTTAAAGTTGAGTTTCCTGAGTGCAGAATCTGCTTGCCATGGTTTGAAAATTAACACACATATGTATAGCAAGAGGAAACTTACACAAGGGATTTAGGAGCTCTTATGGGAAAGAATCCAATAAGGGCAGAACACCCCTCACCTCAAGCATCCATCTTCTATTGTTTTACATGAAGGATATTGAAACCATGTTAGGCCATTTACCTATGAAACATGACATGTCCATTTAGCCCTTTGTGTCGCATATCCAACGTGGGGACACGGGTTCGTGAGGATATGTGTTGGACACGGATTTGGGACGTGTCCTGTGCACAGGACACATCCCAAATCCGTGTCCCAATTTCAAGACACATGTCAGGCATATGAAAGGTCCTGGGCTCATGTTTTCTCATGCAAGTTGGAGCTAGGAGGTGTTGTGGTGTGCAAATGATGGTTATTTTGCCCTACTATAATGCTATTTAAAGAGGTCCCCACCCTACATTTCACCCACCCGAGTGAGAGTGGTTCCAACCTCATTGGACTTCATATGGAAAAAGTAGACGTTTAGGTCCCATTCAAAATTCAGCAGAATTAACGGTTTTCAGGATTTCAAGATTGGCAGGATTGCAATGTTTCCACTGGATTCTAACCAGGGTTGCCGAAGCGTCCCCCCCCCTCCGGTCCGGACCCCCGAAGCGCGCTCCGAGCGAGAGCGTCCCCGAACCGCGCTCCAACCCTCCCGAACCGCGCTCCCATCCTCTAATCCACGCTCCTTGCCGCTACCCGAACCTCCACGCTCCCGGAACGCTCCCGCCCACGCTCCCTAACCTACAGCGCTCGCTCCCGAAGCCCCGGAACCACGCTCCCGGAGCGCTCCCAAACCCACTCGGGCGCTCCCCGAAAATGAGCCCGAAAAAGTGAAATTTTTTTGGTTTTTTTTTTTATTTTTTTGGCTTTGTGCGTGGACCCTAGGGCATTTTTAGGGTTAGAGAGGGGAGATAAAGCACAATCTCTCCCTCTTCTTCCTCATTGTTTCATCTTTGAGTTGGAGTGGAGAGGGAAGGAGCTCTTGGTGTTGGCTTGGTGTTGGTGTTGGAGCAAGGTTGGAGAGTTGAAGAGGATTTGTGAGAGCTTGGAGGAGGCAACAAAGGGTTCCATCTACTTGCAAATCATTGGAGATTCATCAAAATAGGTATGCTCAATGTGTATTCTTGTTGAAATTTTGAATATTGTTCACAAAATGTCTTGTTTATTTGAATATTGTTCAAAAAAATGTCTTGTTTATTATTGTATCTTGTCTTCTCCTACATTTTCCAATTCCCTTCCTCCTCATTCTATTGGAGGTTGTTAATCTAAAACTTGAAGAAAATGATTTTCTTGTGGTTTTCCTTGCATTTTTGGTTCTCATGGTGTTGAACTTTGGGAATAGGTATGTGAATGAAGAAGATGATAGTGTCATTCTCATAGTGACCTGCATCACCCAATGAATGAAGGTGAGGAGGGTGGTGAAGGGACATAAATGAAGTTGATATTGGCAAAGCTTCATTAACCCCCTGTGGAGGTATGTCACAAAACTAGAGGAGGGTAGAGGTGGTGGAACCACTAGAATTTTATGTCGTCATGATTGTCATGAAGGAAAAACCTTATGTCGGTTCATGTACCCGTGTGAGGAGGCATCTTTGTGGGTATTAAACAATGATGATAAATCAAAAGAGAGAGTCCATTGGTATTTCAATTTGCCCTAAGATAACATAAGAACAAAGAGAAAACTACATCAAGATAGAGGAGGTTGTACAAAGAATGAATACTAAAAAACAAAGGTTCAACCTGATGCATCTACTCCCTTTTCATCTTCTTCGATGGTAGCTGTCCCTCACCCAAGCAGGCAAGGGAAGTGGGCGGGGTGAGAACCAGATTTCCTTGATGTTACTGGCAGGGAGGAAGTGGGATGCAAAAGTGGTTTTATGCATGTGGTGCGCCATTCAATGTTCTTCGCTCCACTTATTGGCATTCCACAAAGAAGCCATCAACAAAGCCCCATTGGATACAAGAGCCCCGGATATGAAAGGCTAGAATTGTGTTACTTGATAAGGAAAAAGCAAAAGTCAAAAAGAGCTCTTACACCTGCCATGTATGGTAAGTGATGTTGGGGTCTCCCATTGTATCCGATGAGCTGACAAATTTTAAAAACCAACATTTGATAAATATCCTTGGTGTTGTGTCTACTGGTGCAGTGTTTCTTGAGCTCATGACTCCTCATCACTCATAGCATCTTCTCAGAACATAACAGACATATTATTGAAAACTATTGATGAGGTTGGTCCACTCAATGTGATTCAAGTAATCACTAATAATGCAAGAAATTGTAAAGGAGCAGTGAAAAATCATTGAGCGTAAATATACTCACATATTTTGGTCTAGTTTGTTTGGTGCACACATTGAACCTTTAATGCATGAGGATATCATCAGGCATAAAGAATGCACATGGATTAATGACTTGTACAAGCTAGGGAAGAAACTCATTAAATTTATCAAATCAACATCTAAGGGTTAATGCATTTTATGGTACTTACTCTAAATTGTAATTACTTAAGCTTGCAAAGACCAGATTTGGAAGCTATTTCCTCACCCTCAGGCGCTTATTGAGGGTAAGACAAGCTTTGGGTGCAATGGTGATGAGTGATGAGTACGAAATTAGCACCGATAGAGATGGCATGGATGCAAAGAAAGGACATTGTCCTTGATAGCCATTTTTGGACACGGGTCAAGTTTGTTTTACAGTTCAACAAACCAATTTATAACATGATTTGGTTTGCAGATACAGATCGACCGGTGGTTGGAGAGGTGTATGAGCAAATGCGCAGCATGCTAAGCCAAATTAAGGACATTGTTGAGCCTAGAGATCATAATTTCAGGAAGGATTTTATCAAGATAGAGGTGGAAACTAGAGAAGTTTTCATTCCACTACATGCCTTAGTATAAGGTGGCCATACCAAAATACTCAAATACATCATGGCTTTCACAACCCCAGCATATTCGTGGTGGGGTGAAGAGAAACCACACCAAGATCCAGAGGATCAAACTGGTTATATGCAAGCAATAGAAAAAATGTACCCAGATGTCGAGGAGGCAAGGCATTCGCACAACAGCTAGCATATCACAGAATTGGTGCCTTTGGGAGCAACGCCGCACATAGAGATCGAGGGAATTCGCCTTCTTCGCTGTGGACATGGCTGCAATACACCACGCCTATGTTCTATGGCATGGTTCTTTCATTGGGTACTGCCAGAGAGGTGTTGGTTAATATAGTTTCATCCATTAATGTCGAAGGAACAGTTAATGTACAATGAAAGTAGAACTCGTCTATGTGTGCATTGTTAACTCATGATTGCTGGAGCCATTATCACAGGGATCCAACAATAGATAAAGTAAATAAGATGTGGGACCATAATCCAGAGGGAGGACAATTTGAGGATGGAGCATTTGTTTCAAAGAGGTTGGAGAATGCTCTTTGGATGAGGATGATCGTGTTTAGATGCCACCACCCAGTGCGAGATCTCATGGACGAGCCCCCTTGACTAGCACTCTACCAGTGCCTGCATTAGAAGGATCTTCACACTCTGTTGCTTCATCTTCACTACCCCCGCGCGTACCCCTATGAGGGAATCGTGGTGGTGGAATGAGATAGGAGTAGGAGAAATAGACTGTTTTTAATTTTACTAGATTTCAGTTTAATTGTCATTGTAGTACTTATGCAAATAGCCAATTTTTGTAAGCAAAACTATATACTACACTCCTATAGACAATTGGTGGATAACCTTTTCATTCCATAAGTTAATGATGTAATTTCCCTATTATATGGTTCCAAAGTTTGTATGTTTGTAATTGTTAGAATCTATATGGTTTGTATTTGTGTTTGTAAAATGTATTTCAATTTCTTACTTAGTATGTAATTCAGATATACCATGTGCCTAGTTGGTTGATGCTTGAATGATTATTCATTAATGTACCACGTAAGATTCATGGAATGATGGATATGGAATTTAGATGGCATTTCATATATTGGAAGTATCACAAACATACATTGCTCTATAAATTTTGCATCTAGTTACATTCTACATGTTTCTTTGAATATATATATATATATATATATATATATATATATAACTGCCTCGGAGACGCTTCATCTCGTAATTCATTTTTTGAAAATGCGCTTCCTATATTTCCCAAGCCCTTCTTCCCATCATCAATAACATCGACTAACATGACAGTATGGAACTCGGCATTTAATCAAGAGCACCAAGCCTTTATAACTTTCATGTTGGTGGCATTGGACGTTGAACTCTTTTGTCATGACCCCTATAAAATTAAAATTCTTCACCAAGTATATAAACCCCCTGAACTCTTCTCTTTGTCGTTGTTTCAGGTGACTTAGTGGTGTATGCACACCAACCTCCATCTTATTTACATGCAGAGAGAAGAATGGTTGACGGAAAGACAAAGATGTGGGATGTGTTTCCGATGATATGGACAGCAGTTGTTGAATTGGCAATAGTCATCCTTGGATCTTAATGGAACCAAAGGTTATTTGGCCACAATTTCTTTTGATGATGGTAATCCCTCCTCAAAGGGGTCATCTCCACTACCAAGAAATGCACAAATTGCATTGATATAGAGGGAGGAGGATGGAGGAGGAGAGAACCGTAGTGATGCTAACTTATTGATTATGACATGTAATTTAATTATTGGCTGCAAATTTAAACTCAAGAGCAGTGAGATTCTTTCCATCTGTTCTATTATCTACCCTATATTTGTATTTTCCATTGTACCCCACCCATAAAATGGGCACCAGACCCAAGGACCAAAATGGCTCTGAGCCTGGCTGGTTCCTTGTCGAGTTCGGAAAGCCATTCACTGAACCGTGCCTGAACACACACCGACAGCAGCCTGTCCATCTCCGTCATAAGCCAAAAGCTTCTCTGTGCCTAGTCTTTGCCCTAAGTCCCAGCTTGTGTCTTCACATACCCAAATAGTCCCATGTTACAATGTATAATGAATCATGATTTATCATTTATGTTACATGTTTAAAGTTTTGTATCATGTAAATCTTCTAGTTTCTAACAAAATATGAATCTTTATGTCTAAATTTCGTTTTTGTATGTGTAATTTTCAATTTTTTTCATATATATAATTTTTTTAAATATATATATTTTTTAATATATATATATATATGGTCGAAATGTCACGTGTAGGATACTTGTATTTCCGTGTCCTCCGTGTCCCATGTCATCGTGTCAGGTGACTTAGCCATTTACAGATTTGGATTGTACATTTTGGAATGCATTCCCTGTTCAAAATAGGATCCTTCTTATCTAACTTTCCCTTGCATCATTATCTAACAATCAGATCCCTGTGTTATTAGCATGCAAATATAACTAATCTACTACTGGAGGGTCTTTCTGATTTATTGCTATACTTTTTCTAGATAATATCAGCTGCAGTATTAACCATATTAAGCATTATTTTGAATAAAGCTGAATGAAAATCTTTTCTGGTCATGTTTATGCAAGTTATTCTCTGGCCAAACTGTTTAGTGCATTTTCTAAGGTATAACAAGCTTATATTCAATACATAGCTACTGTTATACACACTGGATGAGAAATGATCAGCAATTATTTTGGGTGAGTGGGTTGCTGACTAGATAAGAATAGTAATTAGGTTTTCAAATGCACAACAATAATAGACCCATGTTAAAAAGAAGTTTACCTGGGGCAGATCCTCATACTCACAAAAACTAGTCTTCTCTGCTAGCAGCATGTCGATCTGACAGGTCCTTGGAGTAGTGAGTGGAGACCGAGGAGTCATGCTACCCGCAGATGACGTTGCCATTCCCTGCTCAGATTTTGGCCCAAATCGAGTTTTACATGACATTGTTGCCAAACCCCTTGACTCATCCATGCCATCAATTTCTGGAAGGTAATCTAGCATGTCTTCAGAGCCTCTACGAGACCAATCACTAAGCTTGGGAGAAGGTCCTTCAGACTCTTCAGTTACACTCATATTGCATGCTTTTCCAACATCAGGACTTCCTCCTCCCATTGCCTGAGAACTCTTTGGAGTATATAACTCCATTATCTTCTCAAGAGTTTCTGAAATCCTTCTCAGGCGTTCATCTACACTTAAACCCTTTAGGTCACATCTATCAGCAATTGTACAAATACGTAAGTGCTCTTCCAAGTGAGACGTGGGCACTTCTTCCTCACATATTCGACAGATCATTGCATAGGTCTCCTCTGCAATGTTTTGCTGATCACCCCAATATCCCCAGGAGATTCTATGTTGATGCTTAGAAGACACTGAAGATTGACTAGAACTCTCTTTAGGAAGAGGATGCTCCAGAGCTTTGGCATTTGCAAGATTTCCATCTGACTGTGTTTGTCGTTTATCTGACATTCTAATAGAATCAGGCTTGACTTCAGAAGATATTTCTCTCACAGCAGTGTTTCTCTTCTGGGTTGTATCACCCGCAGAGGGAAGCTTCTTCCAAGAGGAAATGCGATCCCTTGTTGTAAATGAATCGCTGTTTTTTGTAGTATCTGTTTCAGAAGGCCGAGCAGCAGTACTTAAGGGATGGATGGCTTTTTCTCTTCCCTCCCAATCATAAAATTTTTGTTCTTCACTAAAAAAGCGAGGAGTGAGACTCTGCTTAAATTCCTTTCCAGTAGTTGTAGGAGTCTTCTCATTTTTATTTGTTGTAGGTTTCTCCACATGTGATGCCCCTGTACACTGTGGATGAAATCTCGAAATATTCCCATCCTCATCTAACCCATGCTCCTTGTGAAACTGCAATAATCGTGTACACCGCGTAAGGATGAAAAGCAGGCGCGTATGAAGTTGCTTCAGCACACCCATAGGAAGCTCTTGACGCCGATCATCTAAATCCTGCACGATTCCCTCACATTGCAACCAAAACTCCCCAGGCGACATCATATCACATTGCCGAGCCAAAACCAACAGATCTTCCAAATTCTCTTTCCATTCAGGATGAGCTTCTGCGGTCTTCTCGAGTATTTCAACCAAGTCTCCCGCAAAAATTGCCAAATCAGAGTTTACTTCTTCTTTTGCTTTGTCAAACCTCGCTCGTATAGCTCCCAAAACTTCCTGAAGCAATCAATTGCCCAGATGAATAAACAGTGCAGAATCCAATCATGCTCAACAAAAAGAACTGTAAACAATGAAATTGTCACTCTTCCTACTTATCTTCCAAGTCATTTCCAAAACAAGAACAAAATAAGACTGGAATAGTTTTACGCTATATGCATTTCAAATATCAAAAGGATTGTTGACCTGTAGATTGTTAAAATTGCGTGGTTTCCAAGACGGAAAAGGTCGAACTCCTCTAGGATCTAATTCATGAGAGAAACTTTTAATGTCATTGGTAAGTTTATTCTTCCAAGGACCTCTTGTAACCCGAAGCAAGGCTTGAAAACGGGGAGACTCTGTTTCTTTTGCAGCATCTGAAGTGCTACATGGAGCCTAGTCAAAACACACAATTCCAAATGCTAAAATCATGGCTCCATCTTGAAAATATTCTGAAATAAGATTCATAATATACAATGATATAATAACTTCTTGTAAACAAAAATTCAACAGAGCTTTATGTTGGAAGCCTGTTCGATAATAGATAAGGTTGAAATCTTATTCACCAACAAAATTATTACCTCAGTTTCTTGAATGTGTGTATCCGTGCTGCTGCTGCATCCTGGCGAACCCCATGGGGAAGATTTTGTTTCTACACAGTCATCTTTGCCACAATTAATTGCTTTCAAAACTCTGGGCACACAATTTCAGCTGACATAAACCAGCATACTAATAAAACAGCTCATGAATTGCATCACCATCAAAATCCCAAAGTGCTTGCCCTGAGAGTATTTATAGTAAACAAAAATAACATCCAAATATCTTACTTGAGAACAACAAAGGAAAGAAACAAAGATTCAACAAATAACTCAAACATTGTCCATTTGTAGATCCACGACACAGTGATCAATTCAAGTGCTTCACAAAAGCAAATGCAGATTGCAGACATAATGGGGAAACAGAGCACATTACTCCGTCAGCTTTGTGCTTAGAAGAGCTGCAAGATGAAAGCAAAGGAAGTTCACAATTGCAAGGTTCTAGGTGTCCAAGAACTTAAGAACAAATAAGAAACAACAGAAAACTGAAGCTCCCAAGGTCTACAATGAAGAACAAGAGCATATTGCTCTGTCAACTGTGTGCTTGGAAAAGCTGCGAGATGAAAGTAGAGGAAATCACAATTGCAAGATTGTAGGTGTCCAAGAGCTGAAAGAACAAAAACTAAAATAAAAAACAGCAGAAAAATTAAACTCCCAAGGTCTCCAATGGGAAACCAGAGCATACTGTTCTGTCAACAATGTGCTTAGAAGAGCTGCAAGATGGAAGCACAGGAAATTCACAATTGCAAGATTTTAGGTGTCCAAGAGCTTAATGAACAAAAAATCAAATAAGAAACAACAGAAAACTCGAGCTCCCAATGTCTCCAATGAGGACACAGACCATATTGCTCCGTCGACTTCGTACTTCAATGAGCTGCAAGATGAAAGCAGAGGAAATTCAAAATTGCAGATTCTAGGTGTTCAAGAGCTTAAAGGACAAAAAATAAAATAAAAAACAACAGAAAAATTGAACTCCTAAGGCCTACAACGGGGACCCGGACCATATTGCTCTGTCAATTTTGTGCTTGCAAGAACTGCAAGATGAAAGCACAGGAAATTCACAATTGCAAGATTCTAGGTGTCCAAGAGCTTAAAGAACAGAAATTCAAATAAGAAACAATAGAGAACTCGAGCTCCCAAGGTCTACAGAAGACCTGAGAGGCTTAATATTAAACAAAAATTACAACCAAAGATCTTCCTTGAGAATAACAAAGGAAAAAAACAAAGATTCAGCAAATAACTCAAACATTGTTCTTTTGTAGATCCAAGATAGAATCATCAACTTTGTGCTTAGAAGAGCTACGAGATGAAAGCGGAAAATTTTCACGATCAGAAGATTCTAGGTGCCCAATAGCTTAAACAACAAAAAATCAAATAGGAAACAACAGAAAACTCGAGCTCCCAAGGTCTACATAAGCCTGAAAATCTCGTGGAAGATATGTATGTCTATCTTACAAGTGAGGTCAAATGAGTGTCCTAGATTTTAAATGTTGACCACTGGTTTATAATTACCACCCAGTGACCACTAGATAGTATTCGCTAGATCAAAACCCAATAACATCGATAAGCAAAAATGTGATCACGTAAGCAACAACACAGTAATTATTTTATTTCCCCTGTAGATTAAAATTGCCAGAATACAGTTATAGGATTGAAGATTCTAATTCTTCTCTGCTTGTATCTAACAACTTGCCCTTATAACTTACAAGCTAGACTTAGATGATCCAATTATGACACAGAAATAGTTTCAAGGCAGTTTTATGCAAAATGTTATTTCAGAAAAATCGGTTGTTTTTTCCGAGCGCCTCAAGATATATCATATATTTACCATTCTGTAGACAGCTGCTAGGTTGAAACCGAAAGCTTCCTTGCACAACCGGGCTGCCATCCATAGATTGGCAACTAGTAGACGTGCCATTGAAGTTGCTATCTTTGTCAAGCCAACAGCTGCGTGACATGTTATCCTGTGCAGTTCCGTTCTGGGATTCCTTCCTTGAGCTTGCACCTAGAGATCCCCTGTCAATATTTCCGGATACGGAGCCTGAGCCACATGAGCTGCTGTGACAAGAATTCACGTTTTTAGAAGATTTGCCTCCAATAGGTAGTGTTGAGCATACAGTCGATGTTGGGGTGGATGTTGAAGTGGAGCAAGTCTCTGCTCTGGACAGTTTACTGGCACCCAGACTCGAACCTTTTGCTGGCAGCCCATCCTGGAAATTAGGTACAAACCTCCGAAAATGATCAAAATTATAGTTCTCTTGAGGTAAAGGACCTGATCTTGTCTTTATGCGGTTGAGACCGAGGGAGGATGCCAAGATGGGCGAGGCCGGGTTCGAAGACCGATCTACTTCTGCCCCATTGCCAGCCAGCTCTTTCGTGGATCGCCCCGGGCTTGGGCTCTTTTCTTCAGCTCGGTCTACTGCTGGAACCTTCTTCAGCTTCGTCGAAGTGTCCTTTTTGTGAATCTCATGCTTCGCCTGAGGACTTGCGGCTTCCTTAAATTTAGCCGCTGCATCCTTTCCAGCTATTTCCTTCTTGATCCTGCTGTCCTTCACCCGGTCCTGCACACCAACATCGCTTTCCTTCTTATTTTCACCTTTGCCAATTGCCCCTTTCTTCTTCTCACTCTTGCTAATAATACCTGCGTTCCTATTCCCACCACCTCCACTCGATCCAGCAGTGCTACCACTACCCTGACTGCCATTCCGCCCACTGCCCCCTTCCTGTTTGGACTGCTTCTGACTCCCAAAAAACCTACCCTTGAAAACCATCTTTGAATCAAACCCTGACAAAGCTGATAACCCCCACTATGCCAATACCAGAGACAATTGGAGCTCTTCCCACTTCAAGTTCACCATTGGCACGCCTGAAAGTGCAAAAAAAAGAAGAATAAAAGACATCCTTGACTGCATATACACATAAACCCTAACATGAAAATCAATCATTCCTCGGCGCCTTTGACTGAACCTATCTACGCATTCATCCAGCGTTGAAACCCTCGGTGCAACAGATTCTTATCTTTGAAACAAACCCTCGTCTGAAACCCCTCGGGGCAGCAACAATAATAAGCTCACCTTCCAATGCCAGTGCCGCCACGCGAGCCGAATTTCAGCTAGAGAAATGACGAATAGTGGCGAATAGAAGAAGAAATCAACACAACAGAGAGAGAGGAATACCTGGATCTAAAGTATACACATTGTATGCATGTCCATATATATCCCAGATCCGAGACCAAATGAAATGAAATATATGGTGCTGAATGAGGAAATCGAGATCCGAAAAATCGTCAGCAGCAGCGGGGCGGGGCATTTAGGCTAACCGACCAAGCAAATGCATATATTTTTCAAATCTTCCGGATAAATTTTCTACTTGTCCGCGTCCTCCTCCCACCTACCAATGGAAATATTTTACCGTCCACCATTGCCTGCGAAATAAGCCAAGCCAATCATGGATTCTCCGCCTTTGGCTCTCCTCTTGCCCAATCGCCGCCTGCCACGTATCTTCCCGGCCCACGCGCGCCACACGTTCCTCACTATTATTACTGATCCTTGTAGGGTAGCAGGTTGCTCCCTTTCTCACCAACGGTCGTGGATTCACGTGTTGGGTGGTCGTTGTTGGTGTGAGCGTTTAGAAGGATTGTGAAAGTGTGAGCGTCTAATAAATTTCTTCGTGGAAAGCCTTTAAGTGATTGTAAGAATGTGAATGTCTAATAATTTTGTTTTCCGGAGATGAATACGATGTTTTATATTTTTTGAGAAGAAATGTCGTAAAGTTTTGGTGAGAAGTTTCAAAGTTGTAATGAAGATGTCGATGTCTAATAAATTTATTTAAAGAAACGAAGTGTTTTTTTATTAATGAGTAGAAGAATTGTTGCAAAATGATTTCTCAGTTTAGATAGAAGAGATGTGTCACATAGCCCCATGGGATAGTATAATTGGTGAGATGTGCACACACTCCTTTGGTATGGGGGAGGTCACGAGTTCAAACCTTGTGTCTATAGGGTTACGGATTAGCATTCTTACCATCCACAAAATGTGGGGAACTATTGGTGAGTTTCTCGTGCCTATTTTCCTGGTGAATGGATGTAACAAAGGTCAATAACCAATTATGTCGACTATTCACTTTTAAAGTTATAAAAATTGTGTCAAAATCCTAAACAAGACTTATTCTAGGTTTATGTTATGTCTTTTGGTGTTTAATATATCCAAGGTTAAGATTAAGCTATTGATATAAATTAATTTAGACCAATATAAACCTTAACCTAATATTTTGTCAATAAGTATTGATCCCCTTTGAGGAGCTCTAGTGTCAACATTCACCATGATATGGTATATTTTCAAGCAAAGAGTAGCACATGTTGTGATATAATACATTGATGGAAATGCATCAAAGTGACACACAAGTATTGATTTAGAAATTTACTCGTGGATTATGGTTGGGACACAATAGTAATAGGGCATCATCATCAATGGAGAGTTTTTCAACAAATTTCCTAATCACAATTTGCATTGTTGTTTTTAGTATGAAAGTGCATGGGAATGTATACATTCTTGCTAGTAAGTAAAGACAAAGTATATTATTGACATAAGTAACTTACAATCTAGTATCACAATATGTGTCTAGCTAGATCAAGGATCAAAGATTTAGATTGAGCCATCATCTATATTTATTTGATTGTCTACCTATTGATTTTTCTATCAAAAGTCTTGTCCTAAATTAACCATTTTACAAGAAATGGAGAAGAATCCCTAAACATTAACTCCCCTAACCAAGGATCATATTTCATTGTCATTTTTCCCTTTCTTTCATTTGATTGGACACTCTCGGAACTCTGTGCATGACTAGTTAATTTGCATCATTCACTAAAGTTCACAAGATTGATTTCCATTACATCCCTAGACTATTCAACTCGTGCCTCTACTTTCCTTTTCCAAAGGAGTTATCCTTCAAGGATACAAGAGGAAGGGTAGTTGCACTCTGAATCGTAATTATATTGATGTCTTCAAAGCAGTGACTTATGAGAATAAATATATTGTCATGTAAGACGAATTCAATTTTTTGCAAGTCATTGTTCTTGTGTTGTGTTGATATAAATTTGTATTGAACAAATATTTGAAATAATCATGGAATTGATGTGTATGTTTGAAATTGATGAAATATTTGGAATGATCATGAAATTGATGTTCATGTTTAAATGTTAGACAACTCACTTCAATACATAATAATTTTTAAAATATAAATAAATTTAGAGTTCAAAACCAATTTTATTTTTTCTTAGTGGAGGTGTTTTAGGAAGAGGTGAATTGTCTCTCAATTTAATTGATCACCCTTTCTAAACTTGATTGTAAAACTCAATTATTAATAAATAAATAATGGATGTCCTTATTTATTAATAAATAAATAATGGATGTCCTTATTGGCAAATAATAGACTTAAATTTATTTGGATGTGAGTACTAAAAAGGAAAATTGGAATAACTACATGTCATCAAAACTAGAATGGAAGAAGTACATCACTTGTGTGAGTAATTATGTGAGTAATTGTTTAACTCTGGTTTTACACTAATTAACAAAATAAGGAGATATATTTGAACCTTGAGTTTTGCTAATATGAAATAGAAAATGTTGAATTTGTTGGTGTTATTTTCTACTTCTTATATGTTATTTCATTTTATCAAGTTAACTCCAACTTTTGATACCATGTTAAATGTCTAATGTATTGTCAATTGGGTTTAGCTCGGGTGATTGGAAGGAAAGATTGTTATCATCCCCACCCAGGTGTTACAACAAATTTTGCCCCACCACATGCAACTTTCTTGGATGGCCTTTCCACTTTCCTATGCAGACCTGAAGTCCCCTTTTGTACCTTCCACAGCCAAAAATTCACATTTTTCCACATATACACGCCCTATCAGTTAGACAACATGATCTAGATTATTTTTTGAGAACGAAATGAAAGCAGAGATACTACAATGAAATACACATAAATATTTCCAGAAACAGAGAAATACAGTAATACACGATTTCTATTAATGAAAGAAATGTACGGAGACTGTAAAAATATAGAGTGAAGGACTCGCTAGAATGGTGGCAACTTATCTCTAAGAAGAGATGTGACGGCTACTCTCATTCGCAAGAAGATGATTGTTACAATGAGGCTCCAAAGGCCTTTTTAACATAAGTAAAATCCAAAACCCTAACTCCGGAAGATGAAAAGACAAAAGGTTTGTGGGCCCCGATGGGGGTAGTTGATACGTCAACTTCCCAGGGGCGTAACTTTTGCATACGATCTTCGTTTGAGGCGCTCGATACACCGTTAGAAAGGTCTAACCGAGAAGAACGATTTTCGAATGGCCCAGGTAGTGAATTTGGCAATCACCTAGGCCCCAACTCCCCAAAAAACATCGTTTAGGGACTCAAAATGACCCCAGAAGTTTGGAACCCGAAAAACTGCCAAGATGGAAAATTATTTTTCGAGCCCGTGGAATAGGTGGGTGGCCACCGATATCCACCTAGATCAATCCTCCCTCCTTAGGAAGAAATGGACTCCATTGCGTTGAGTTCCCGAGGGAGAGGGGAAAATGATTGTTGAATATGAATCTTGGTGAGTTGTTTGTTTTGTTGGAGACGTCGCGCTTCTTGGTTTATGGAAGGATGTCATGAACCTATTGTTGGCAAGGCTTAGTCTATTCAACCAGTTGAGCTACATGAGATAATTGTGTGCAGAAGGAATTTTTGTGCTTTGCTGCAATCTTGTCGACCTGCTTCTGTTGGATATAAGGTGCTTGGTCCGAGGCTGCAGTGGTTGCGGTGTTCTTTTGTTCACCTTTTGAACAGACTGTGAAGAAGATGAATTTTGTAGTATGAGATACTACCTTGCGGCACTGTTTAGGTGGAATAGTAGTCGGAACTACCTCTGGTATTTTGTAGAGATGACCCCCCATAGAAACAATGACACTGTGGGGTCGAGATTCATAAACAGCATGGAGTTTCCACATATATGACTGGCCCAAGAGAACATCGTAGACATCTAGTGGGGCAACATCACATAATACCTCATCCTTGAAGGGATGGATGTCGTATGACAATCGACACTGCTGGTTGACACGGAGATCTCGTCCCTGGCGAAGCCACCCGATGTTGTATGGTTGCAGGGGTGGTGTTGTCGACAATCCCAATTGTTTGATGACCTTTGCTGAGATGAGGTTCCTCTGGATTTCTCTATCAACAATAAAATGCAGCGAGGTCCCCTTCACCCACATTTGTGAATGAAAAAGGCGCTCCCCCTCTTCAAGATCTGTTGGTTCTTCTGGTTGAAATGTTGCGGTCATGACAATAGCAGTGGGGTCTGCGTCAATGATTTGTCTTCTTTCAGTATATTATGAATCATATCCTGAATCATGGTTCGACTCCTTGTCTTTGATCTCGACCACCAATGACTGTTTTGAGCGACATTCATTGGTGTTGTGCCAGGGGCTTTTGTGGAAATCACACCATTTTTCGGTGTCCTTCTTCGTCTTCCCGTGACCCTTCTTTTCCTGTGGCTTGGACTGGTTTTTGGGAGGTTGTTTGTTAGGGTCGTCTTTCTCTGAGGATTTGTAAATCCGAACTCCCGTTTTTTCTAGTGCCTAAATTTCTGCTCGATTTTAACTGCATATCGAAACGTAGCACCGAGTGATGAGATATCCAAAAAATCCATTTCAATTTGGATGTATCTGTGTAGTGCCCCACGGTATTTCAAAACCAAATGTCGCTCGGAGTCTTTGATACCCAGCCTGGTGCGCAAGGTATGGAAGGTATTGGTGAACTATGACACTGCTTGGCCCCTCTCTTGCCGCAGTGTGGTCCATCTCATGTACCGGTCTTCATGGTTGCCAACAGGGTAATATTGTTCATTTAACGCATCCACAAAAAAATCCCAAGTGGGCTCAACCCCATATATTCCAGACTCCTCTGTGGAACTTTTCTCCCAGTTAGTTTCCCACCAATGTTTGACATGGGAGAGAGCCTTAAGGAGTGTGAAGGTGATATTTTCCCTGTCAGAAAAAATGGTGAATAGATAAATAACCTTCTAGCAAATTTGACCATTTGTCTAGGGCATCCGCATCTATCTGACCTTCAAATAAGGGAATATCAAAATTAACATGTACCTTGAAAGGCGAGGTGCATCCAAAGTGGCTGCTTGATGAAGACGTGCTTGTTGTTATTGGCAGGCGTTGAAGGATGTGGGCAAAATTCTCCATCATTCCGTCCCTCTGTCGCGTGAGAGCTTGCTCAAGCAACATATTAATATAATCTTTTTCTCCATCGTTTTTCTTTTCTTCCACCATGGAGGGTTTCTTGGGCGTGCGAGAGTGATTGTCTTCAAGAGAGACAAGCTCGAGACCCAACTTGCTATACTCGGACCTCGTCGGGGACATGCACTGAAAAACGATCAAGAGCAGCCTGCTCTGATACCACTGATCCAAATTATTTTTTGAGAATGAAATGAAAGCAAATATACTACAATGAAATACACATAAATATTGTTAGAAATAGAGAAATATAGTAATACATGATTTCTATTAATGAAAGAAATGTACAAAGAATGTAAAAATATAGTGAAGGACTCGCTAGAATGGTGACAGCTTATCTCTGAAAAGAGATGTGACAGCTACTCTCATTCACAAAAAGATGATTGTTACAATGAGGCTCCAAAGGCCTTTTTAACATAAGTGAAATCCAAAACCCTAACCCTGGAAGATGAAAAGACAAAAGGTTTGCGGGCCCCGATGGGGGTAGTTGATACGTCAACTTCCCGGGGGCATAACTTTTGCATACGATCTTCGTTTGGGGTGCTCAATACACCATTGGAAAGGTCTAACCGAGAAGAACGATTTTCGATTGGCCCAAGTTAGTGCCATTAATAGTCACTTGGGCCCCAAATCCCCAAAAAACGTCGTTTAGGGCCTCAAAACGGCCTCGGAAGTTTGGAACCCAAAAAACTGTCGAAAAACTGCCAAGATGGAAAATTGTTTTTCCGGCCAGTGTAATAGGTGGGTGGCCACCGATATACACCTCGATCACAACAAGTGTATATGCATGTTGCTCCACTACAGCCCGCGTACAACGGGTTTGGTGCTCAAAATTAGAAATTATGTCGGGTTTCCATGCCATGTCATGAGATCCATGGTCCTTAACCTTCCATATACTGGAAACGCTCTGACTCGACCCTTTAGTTCCATTTGAAGGTTATAAATTGAGCCATATTCAAGCCTTGGAGGAGAGAATTCAACTTTGAGAGCAAAGACACTCTAGAGAAATTTCACTTCATATTGAGTCTACATCCCTTTATCCTTGAAAGTTTGAACCCCTTGTTCATCCCCCAAGCTCTTCCTTCTTTGTGATGGAGAATTTGATTGTCTCCTTTATATGAGCTTGCCTTTGATGGAGGATTGAAGTGGTGGAGGTCTAGTTGGAGGAACTTAGTTTCTCGGTTCCAATATGTGTCGTTACAAAAGTTTGTCACCTATATACTTATGTCGATCATTTTAATAGAAATACTCTTTTCTCGTCCAATTGATATCTTGCAAATATTTGAATTATTATTCCATGGGTATATTTGTCATGTATGTTAATGAATTATGTTGATCTATATGCTAACATTATATATTGTCACCATATGCTTGCGTATCTTGGTTGTTGAGGACAAGTTGCAGGTATAAAGCTTTGAGTTGCATGTTCAACGGTGGTCTTCATCAAACGTTCGGATGAGGTAGGCTCTTGACCTTGTCTTGTTATCATTTCAGTTATATATCATATTTGGGATTAGAGTTGATTTCGGCGTGCCATTCCATAGAGAGATATTCCTCGTAACATCGAGTTTAACTCTCACAAGTGACATGTTAAACTCTTAACGAATATAATATTGTAATGACTTCAAGCCCTGTTGTTGACTAGCCTTATGCCTTGAAAATTCTAAAGTTTACTATGAATACTATTCTCAAAATAAAAGAAAGTACTCTGAGGTTTTCTATGTGCTTTATAACTTGGAAAAGAAATGTTAAATGTCTAATGTATATGGCATATAGGGTGTGATTTTGCAACCATAAAATACGATACTTGATAGTCTAAATCATATATATTTGATATTCGATCCTTGAATTTCATTGACTTAAAATTATTATATATATATAATCATAGATATTGTAATTGATGTTGTTTTTCTTCCCACAACCTTTCCTCTTTTCCATGAGAGTAAGTAAACTTCAACTTTAATTCCCTATGTCCAATGTACGAAGTGTCGTGAGTAATGTCACATGCATAACAAGGGTTGCATGGCAACACAGTCCCTGCCGATTTAGTTGGGAAATACATGTTGAACAATGAAACTTAATATAACTAAATACAAGTAATGAATATTTTTTGTCAAAAGATAATAATCGAGGGTTGCTTGTTATTTAAAATGTATAATGAACGTAAGCTGAGTAACATGGGCAATTTATGTATGTAATAGTCTATAAAATCTTTACGGCATATGAAACTACCTGGGAAATTTATTTATATTCGCACCAATAATGTTTGGCATATAGACCCA
>SNQJ01S0011115.1:526360-543520 GCA_010110895.2 Picea sitchensis
ATATATATATATATATATATATATATATATATATATATAAACGCTCCGGAGACGCTTCGCTCCCGACCATTTTTTGAAAAATGCGCTCCCACGCTCCCGCTCCCGCTTCGCTCCCACGCTCTGACAACACTGATTCTAACATGACAGTATGGAACTGGCATTTAATCAAGAGCACCAAGCCTTTTATGTACCTCGATGTTGGTGGCATTGATCGTTGAACTCTTTTGTCATGACCCTAGTAAAATTGTACCCTTCACTCAAGTATAAACTCTTCTGTTGAACTCTTCTCTTTGTCATCGTGTCAGGTGACTTAGTGGTGTATGTGCACACCAACCTCCATCTTATTTACATGCAGAGAGAAGAATGGTTGACGGGAAAGACAAAGATGTGGGATGTGTTTCCTGATGATATGGGACAGCAGTGTTGAATTGGCATTAGTCAACTTGGATCTTAATGAACCAGTGCTAGAGCCGGTCACTTTTGATGATGGTAATCCTCTCAAAGGGTCATCCTCCACACCAGCAAATGCACAAATTGCATTGGATATAGAGGAGGAGGATGGAGGAGAGAGAACCGGTAGTGATGCTAATCTTGATGATTATGACATGGACGACTATTGCCAGTCGCAACTCATGAGCTATGAGATTCTTCCATCTATGGTTCTATTATCTACCCTATGGCTA
The DNA here is from genome assembly GCA_010110895.2 of Picea sitchensis. Lineage (NCBI taxonomy): Eukaryota > Viridiplantae > Streptophyta > Pinopsida > Pinales > Pinaceae > Picea > Picea sitchensis. Next base: position 527,044 of record SNQJ01S0011115.1, read on the forward strand.
TTTTGTATTTTCCATTGGTATTCCCACCTATAGTATCAGTGACTCTGACTCAATATCTATGTGCAATTTGATTTTGATGACTTATTGAAATTGAGAAAGCTGCAGCTTATGGTTCTAATTTCTCGTCTGTTCAGTGTTTGTCATTTGGTCATCATTGATGTTACAATGTATAATGAATCATGATTTATCATTTATGTTACATGTTTAAAGTTTTGTATCATGTAAATCTTCTAGTTTCTAACAAAATATGAATCTTTATGTCTAAATTTCGTTTTTGTATGTGTAATTTTCAATTTTTTTCATATATATAATTTTTTTAAATATATATATTTTTTAATATATATATATATATGGTCGAAATGTCACGTGTAGGATACTTGTATTTCCGTGTCCTCCGTGTCCCATGTCATCGTGTCAGGTGACTTAGCCATTTACAGATTTGGATTGTACATTTTGGAATGCATTCCCTGTTCAAAATAGGATCCTTCTTATCTAACTTTCCCTTGCATCATTATCTAACAATCAGATCCCTGTGTTATTAGCATGCAAATATAACTAATCTACTACTGGAGGGTCTTTCTGATTTATTGCTATACTTTTTCTAGATAATATCAGCTGCAGTATTAACCATATTAAGCATTATTTTGAATAAAGCTGAATGAAAATCTTTTCTGGTCATGTTTATGCAAGTTATTCTCTGGCCAAACTGTTTAGTGCATTTTCTAAGGTATAACAAGCTTATATTCAATACATAGCTACTGTTATACACACTGGATGAGAAATGATCAGCAATTATTTTGGGTGAGTGGGTTGCTGACTAGATAAGAATAGTAATTAGGTTTTCAAATGCACAACAATAATAGACCCATGTTAAAAAGAAGTTTACCTGGGGCAGATCCTCATACTCACAAAAACTAGTCTTCTCTGCTAGCAGCATGTCGATCTGACAGGTCCTTGGAGTAGTGAGTGGAGACCGAGGAGTCATGCTACCCGCAGATGACGTTGCCATTCCCTGCTCAGATTTTGGCCCAAATCGAGTTTTACATGACATTGTTGCCAAACCCCTTGACTCATCCATGCCATCAATTTCTGGAAGGTAATCTAGCATGTCTTCAGAGCCTCTACGAGACCAATCACTAAGCTTGGGAGAAGGTCCTTCAGACTCTTCAGTTACACTCATATTGCATGCTTTTCCAACATCAGGACTTCCTCCTCCCATTGCCTGAGAACTCTTTGGAGTATATAACTCCATTATCTTCTCAAGAGTTTCTGAAATCCTTCTCAGGCGTTCATCTACACTTAAACCCTTTAGGTCACATCTATCAGCAATTGTACAAATACGTAAGTGCTCTTCCAAGTGAGACGTGGGCACTTCTTCCTCACATATTCGACAGATCATTGCATAGGTCTCCTCTGCAATGTTTTGCTGATCACCCCAATATCCCCAGGAGATTCTATGTTGATGCTTAGAAGACACTGAAGATTGACTAGAACTCTCTTTAGGAAGAGGATGCTCCAGAGCTTTGGCATTTGCAAGATTTCCATCTGACTGTGTTTGTCGTTTATCTGACATTCTAATAGAATCAGGCTTGACTTCAGAAGATATTTCTCTCACAGCAGTGTTTCTCTTCTGGGTTGTATCACCCGCAGAGGGAAGCTTCTTCCAAGAGGAAATGCGATCCCTTGTTGTAAATGAATCGCTGTTTTTTGTAGTATCTGTTTCAGAAGGCCGAGCAGCAGTACTTAAGGGATGGATGGCTTTTTCTCTTCCCTCCCAATCATAAAATTTTTGTTCTTCACTAAAAAAGCGAGGAGTGAGACTCTGCTTAAATTCCTTTCCAGTAGTTGTAGGAGTCTTCTCATTTTTATTTGTTGTAGGTTTCTCCACATGTGATGCCCCTGTACACTGTGGATGAAATCTCGAAATATTCCCATCCTCATCTAACCCATGCTCCTTGTGAAACTGCAATAATCGTGTACACCGCGTAAGGATGAAAAGCAGGCGCGTATGAAGTTGCTTCAGCACACCCATAGGAAGCTCTTGACGCCGATCATCTAAATCCTGCACGATTCCCTCACATTGCAACCAAAACTCCCCAGGCGACATCATATCACATTGCCGAGCCAAAACCAACAGATCTTCCAAATTCTCTTTCCATTCAGGATGAGCTTCTGCGGTCTTCTCGAGTATTTCAACCAAGTCTCCCGCAAAAATTGCCAAATCAGAGTTTACTTCTTCTTTTGCTTTGTCAAACCTCGCTCGTATAGCTCCCAAAACTTCCTGAAGCAATCAATTGCCCAGATGAATAAACAGTGCAGAATCCAATCATGCTCAACAAAAAGAACTGTAAACAATGAAATTGTCACTCTTCCTACTTATCTTCCAAGTCATTTCCAAAACAAGAACAAAATAAGACTGGAATAGTTTTACGCTATATGCATTTCAAATATCAAAAGGATTGTTGACCTGTAGATTGTTAAAATTGCGTGGTTTCCAAGACGGAAAAGGTCGAACTCCTCTAGGATCTAATTCATGAGAGAAACTTTTAATGTCATTGGTAAGTTTATTCTTCCAAGGACCTCTTGTAACCCGAAGCAAGGCTTGAAAACGGGGAGACTCTGTTTCTTTTGCAGCATCTGAAGTGCTACATGGAGCCTAGTCAAAACACACAATTCCAAATGCTAAAATCATGGCTCCATCTTGAAAATATTCTGAAATAAGATTCATAATATACAATGATATAATAACTTCTTGTAAACAAAAATTCAACAGAGCTTTATGTTGGAAGCCTGTTCGATAATAGATAAGGTTGAAATCTTATTCACCAACAAAATTATTACCTCAGTTTCTTGAATGTGTGTATCCGTGCTGCTGCTGCATCCTGGCGAACCCCATGGGGAAGATTTTGTTTCTACACAGTCATCTTTGCCACAATTAATTGCTTTCAAAACTCTGGGCACACAATTTCAGCTGACATAAACCAGCATACTAATAAAACAGCTCATGAATTGCATCACCATCAAAATCCCAAAGTGCTTGCCCTGAGAGTATTTATAGTAAACAAAAATAACATCCAAATATCTTACTTGAGAACAACAAAGGAAAGAAACAAAGATTCAACAAATAACTCAAACATTGTCCATTTGTAGATCCACGACACAGTGATCAATTCAAGTGCTTCACAAAAGCAAATGCAGATTGCAGACATAATGGGGAAACAGAGCACATTACTCCGTCAGATTTGTGCTTAGAAGAGCTGCAAGATGAAAGCAAAGGAAGTTCACAATTGCAAGGTTCTAGGTGTCCAAGAACTTAAGAACAAATAAGAAACAACAGAAAACTGAAGCTCCCAAGGTCTACAATGAAGAACAAGAGCATATTGCTCTGTCAACTGTGTGCTTGGAAAAGCTGCGAGATGAAAGTAGAGGAAATCACAATTGCAAGATTGTAGGTGTCCAAGAGCTGAAAGAACAAAAACTAAAATAAAAAACAGCAGAAAAATTAAACTCCCAAGGTCTCCAATGGGAAACCAGAGCATACTGTTCTGTCAACAATGTGCTTAGAAGAGCTGCAAGATGGAAGCACAGGAAATTCACAATTGCAAGATTTTAGGTGTCCAAGAGCTTAATGAACAAAAAATCAAATAAGAAACAACAGAAAACTCGAGCTCCCAATGTCTCCAATGAGGACACAGACCATATTGCTCCGTCGACTTCGTACTTCAATGAGCTGCAAGATGAAAGCAGAGGAAATTCAAAATTGCAGATTCTAGGTGTTCAAGAGCTTAAAGGACAAAAAATAAAATAAAAAACAACAGAAAAATTGAACTCCTAAGGCCTACAACGGGGACCCGGACCATATTGCTCTGTCAATTTTGTGCTTGCAAGAACTGCAAGATGAAAGCACAGGAAATTCACAATTGCAAGATTCTAGGTGTCCAAGAGCTTAAAGAACAGAAATTCAAATAAGAAACAATAGAGAACTCGAGCTCCCAAGGTCTACAGAAGACCTGAGAGGCTTAATATTAAACAAAAATTACAACCAAAGATCTTCCTTGAGAATAACAAAGGAAAAAAACAAAGATTCAGCAAATAACTCAAACATTGTTCTTTTGTAGATCCAAGATAGAATCATCAACTTTGTGCTTAGAAGAGCTACGAGATGAAAGCGGAAAATTTTCACGATCAGAAGATTCTAGGTGCCCAATAGCTTAAACAACAAAAAATCAAATAGGAAACAACAGAAAACTCGAGCTCCCAAGGTCTACATAAGCCTGAAAATCTCGTGGAAGATATGTATGTCTATCTTACAAGTGAGGTCAAATGAGTGTCCTAGATTTTAAATGTTGACCACTGGTTTATAATTACCACCCAGTGACCACTAGATAGTATTCGCTAGATCAAAACCCAATAACATCGATAAGCAAAAATGTGATCACGTAAGCAACAACACAGTAATTATTTTATTTCCCCTGTAGATTAAAATTGCCAGAATACAGTTATAGGATTGAAGATTCTAATTCTTCTCTGCTTGTATCTAACAACTTGCCCTTATAACTTACAAGCTAGACTTAGATGATCCAATTATGACACAGAAATAGTTTCAAGGCAGTTTTATGCAAAATGTTATTTCAGAAAAATCGGTTGTTTTTTCCGAGCGCCTCAAGATATATCATATATTTACCATTCTGTAGACAGCTGCTAGGTTGAAACCGAAAGCTTCCTTGCACAACCGGGCTGCCATCCATAGATTGGCAACTAGTAGACGTGCCATTGAAGTTGCTATCTTTGTCAAGCCAACAGCTGCGTGACATGTTATCCTGTGCAGTTCCGTTCTGGGATTCCTTCCTTGAGCTTGCACCTAGAGATCCCCTGTCAATATTTCCGGATACGGAGCCTGAGCCACATGAGCTGCTGTGACAAGAATTCACGTTTTTAGAAGATTTGCCTCCAATAGGTAGTGTTGAGCATACAGTCGATGTTGGGGTGGATGTTGAAGTGGAGCAAGTCTCTGCTCTGGACAGTTTACTGGCACCCAGACTCGAACCTTTTGCTGGCAGCCCATCCTGGAAATTAGGTACAAACCTCCGAAAATGATCAAAATTATAGTTCTCTTGAGGTAAAGGACCTGATCTTGTCTTTATGCGGTTGAGACCGAGGGAGGATGCCAAGATGGGCGAGGCCGGGTTCGAAGACCGATCTACTTCTGCCCCATTGCCAGCCAGCTCTTTCGTGGATCGCCCCGGGCTTGGGCTCTTTTCTTCAGCTCGGTCTACTGCTGGAACCTTCTTCAGCTTCGTCGAAGTGTCCTTTTTGTGAATCTCATGCTTCGCCTGAGGACTTGCGGCTTCCTTAAATTTAGCCGCTGCATCCTTTCCAGCTATTTCCTTCTTGATCCTGCTGTCCTTCACCCGGTCCTGCACACCAACATCGCTTTCCTTCTTATTTTCACCTTTGCCAATTGCCCCTTTCTTCTTCTCACTCTTGCTAATAATACCTGCGTTCCTATTCCCACCACCTCCACTCGATCCAGCAGTGCTACCACTACCCTGACTGCCATTCCGCCCACTGCCCCCTTCCTGTTTGGACTGCTTCTGACTCCCAAAAAACCTACCCTTGAAAACCATCTTTGAATCAAACCCTGACAAAGCTGATAACCCCCACTATGCCAATACCAGAGACAATTGGAGCTCTTCCCACTTCAAGTTCACCATTGGCACGCCTGAAAGTGCAAAAAAAAGAAGAATAAAAGACATCCTTGACTGCATATACACATAAACCCTAACATGAAAATCAATCATTCCTCGGCGCCTTTGACTGAACCTATCTACGCATTCATCCAGCGTTGAAACCCTCGGTGCAACAGATTCTTATCTTTGAAACAAACCCTCGTCTGAAACCCCTCGGGGCAGCAACAATAATAAGCTCACCTTCCAATGCCAGTGCCGCCACGCGAGCCGAATTTCAGCTAGAGAAATGACGAATAGTGGCGAATAGAAGAAGAAATCAACACAACAGAGAGAGAGGAATACCTGGATCTAAAGTATACACATTGTATGCATGTCCATATATATCCCAGATCCGAGACCAAATGAAATGAAATATATGGTGCTGAATGAGGAAATCGAGATCCGAAAAATCGTCAGCAGCAGCGGGGCGGGGCATTTAGGCTAACCGACCAAGCAAATGCATATATTTTTCAAATCTTCCGGATAAATTTTCTACTTGTCCGCGTCCTCCTCCCACCTACCAATGGAAATATTTTACCGTCCACCATTGCCTGCGAAATAAGCCAAGCCAATCATGGATTCTCCGCCTTTGGCTCTCCTCTTGCCCAATCGCCGCCTGCCACGTATCTTCCCGGCCCACGCGCGCCACACGTTCCTCACTATTATTACTGATCCTTGTAGGGTAGCAGGTTGCTCCCTTTCTCACCAACGGTCGTGGATTCACGTGTTGGGTGGTCGTTGTTGGTGTGAGCGTTTAGAAGGATTGTGAAAGTGTGAGCGTCTAATAAATTTCTTCGTGGAAAGCCTTTAAGTGATTGTAAGAATGTGAATGTCTAATAATTTTGTTTTCCGGAGATGAATACGATGTTTTATATTTTTTGAGAAGAAATGTCGTAAAGTTTTGGTGAGAAGTTTCAAAGTTGTAATGAAGATGTCGATGTCTAATAAATTTATTTAAAGAAACGAAGTGTTTTTTTATTAATGAGTAGAAGAATTGTTGCAAAATGATTTCTCAGTTTAGATAGAAGAGATGTGTCACATAGCCCCATGGGATAGTATAATTGGTGAGATGTGCACACACTCCTTTGGTATGGGGGAGGTCACGAGTTCAAACCTTGTGTCTATAGGGTTACGGATTAGCATTCTTACCATCCACAAAATGTGGGGAACTATTGGTGAGTTTCTCGTGCCTATTTTCCTGGTGAATGGATGTAACAAAGGTCAATAACCAATTATGTCGACTATTCACTTTTAAAGTTATAAAAATTGTGTCAAAATCCTAAACAAGACTTATTCTAGGTTTATGTTATGTCTTTTGGTGTTTAATATATCCAAGGTTAAGATTAAGCTATTGATATAAATTAATTTAGACCAATATAAACCTTAACCTAATATTTTGTCAATAAGTATTGATCCCCTTTGAGGAGCTCTAGTGTCAACATTCACCATGATATGGTATATTTTCAAGCAAAGAGTAGCACATGTTGTGATATAATACATTGATGGAAATGCATCAAAGTGACACACAAGTATTGATTTAGAAATTTACTCGTGGATTATGGTTGGGACACAATAGTAATAGGGCATCATCATCAATGGAGAGTTTTTCAACAAATTTCCTAATCACAATTTGCATTGTTGTTTTTAGTATGAAAGTGCATGGGAATGTATACATTCTTGCTAGTAAGTAAAGACAAAGTATATTATTGACATAAGTAACTTACAATCTAGTATCACAATATGTGTCTAGCTAGATCAAGGATCAAAGATTTAGATTGAGCCATCATCTATATTTATTTGATTGTCTACCTATTGATTTTTCTATCAAAAGTCTTGTCCTAAATTAACCATTTTACAAGAAATGGAGAAGAATCCCTAAACATTAACTCCCCTAACCAAGGATCATATTTCATTGTCATTTTTCCCTTTCTTTCATTTGATTGGACACTCTCGGAACTCTGTGCATGACTAGTTAATTTGCATCATTCACTAAAGTTCACAAGATTGATTTCCATTACATCCCTAGACTATTCAACTCGTGCCTCTACTTTCCTTTTCCAAAGGAGTTATCCTTCAAGGATACAAGAGGAAGGGTAGTTGCACTCTGAATCGTAATTATATTGATGTCTTCAAAGCAGTGACTTATGAGAATAAATATATTGTCATGTAAGACGAATTCAATTTTTTGCAAGTCATTGTTCTTGTGTTGTGTTGATATAAATTTGTATTGAACAAATATTTGAAATAATCATGGAATTGATGTGTATGTTTGAAATTGATGAAATATTTGGAATGATCATGAAATTGATGTTCATGTTTAAATGTTAGACAACTCACTTCAATACATAATAATTTTTAAAATATAAATAAATTTAGAGTTCAAAACCAATTTTATTTTTTCTTAGTGGAGGTGTTTTAGGAAGAGGTGAATTGTCTCTCAATTTAATTGATCACCCTTTCTAAACTTGATTGTAAAACTCAATTATTAATAAATAAATAATGGATGTCCTTATTTATTAATAAATAAATAATGGATGTCCTTATTGGCAAATAATAGACTTAAATTTATTTGGATGTGAGTACTAAAAAGGAAAATTGGAATAACTACATGTCATCAAAACTAGAATGGAAGAAGTACATCACTTGTGTGAGTAATTATGTGAGTAATTGTTTAACTCTGGTTTTACACTAATTAACAAAATAAGGAGATATATTTGAACCTTGAGTTTTGCTAATATGAAATAGAAAATGTTGAATTTGTTGGTGTTATTTTCTACTTCTTATATGTTATTTCATTTTATCAAGTTAACTCCAACTTTTGATACCATGTTAAATGTCTAATGTATTGTCAATTGGGTTTAGCTCGGGTGATTGGAAGGAAAGATTGTTATCATCCCCACCCAGGTGTTACAACAAATTTTGCCCCACCACATGCAACTTTCTTGGATGGCCTTTCCACTTTCCTATGCAGACCTGAAGTCCCCTTTTGTACCTTCCACAGCCAAAAATTCACATTTTTCCACATATACACGCCCTATCAGTTAGACAACATGATCTAGATTATTTTTTGAGAACGAAATGAAAGCAGAGATACTACAATGAAATACACATAAATATTTCCAGAAACAGAGAAATACAGTAATACACGATTTCTATTAATGAAAGAAATGTACGGAGACTGTAAAAATATAGAGTGAAGGACTCGCTAGAATGGTGGCAACTTATCTCTAAGAAGAGATGTGACGGCTACTCTCATTCGCAAGAAGATGATTGTTACAATGAGGCTCCAAAGGCCTTTTTAACATAAGTAAAATCCAAAACCCTAACTCCGGAAGATGAAAAGACAAAAGGTTTGTGGGCCCCGATGGGGGTAGTTGATACGTCAACTTCCCAGGGGCGTAACTTTTGCATACGATCTTCGTTTGAGGCGCTCGATACACCGTTAGAAAGGTCTAACCGAGAAGAACGATTTTCGAATGGCCCAGGTAGTGAATTTGGCAATCACCTAGGCCCCAACTCCCCAAAAAACATCGTTTAGGGACTCAAAATGACCCCAGAAGTTTGGAACCCGAAAAACTGCCAAGATGGAAAATTATTTTTCGAGCCCGTGGAATAGGTGGGTGGCCACCGATATCCACCTAGATCAATCCTCCCTCCTTAGGAAGAAATGGACTCCATTGCGTTGAGTTCCCGAGGGAGAGGGGAAAATGATTGTTGAATATGAATCTTGGTGAGTTGTTTGTTTTGTTGGAGACGTCGCGCTTCTTGGTTTATGGAAGGATGTCATGAACCTATTGTTGGCAAGGCTTAGTCTATTCAACCAGTTGAGCTACATGAGATAATTGTGTGCAGAAGGAATTTTTGTGCTTTGCTGCAATCTTGTCGACCTGCTTCTGTTGGATATAAGGTGCTTGGTCCGAGGCTGCAGTGGTTGCGGTGTTCTTTTGTTCACCTTTTGAACAGACTGTGAAGAAGATGAATTTTGTAGTATGAGATACTACCTTGCGGCACTGTTTAGGTGGAATAGTAGTCGGAACTACCTCTGGTATTTTGTAGAGATGACCCCCCATAGAAACAATGACACTGTGGGGTCGAGATTCATAAACAGCATGGAGTTTCCACATATATGACTGGCCCAAGAGAACATCGTAGACATCTAGTGGGGCAACATCACATAATACCTCATCCTTGAAGGGATGGATGTCGTATGACAATCGACACTGCTGGTTGACACGGAGATCTCGTCCCTGGCGAAGCCACCCGATGTTGTATGGTTGCAGGGGTGGTGTTGTCGACAATCCCAATTGTTTGATGACCTTTGCTGAGATGAGGTTCCTCTGGATTTCTCTATCAACAATAAAATGCAGCGAGGTCCCCTTCACCCACATTTGTGAATGAAAAAGGCGCTCCCCCTCTTCAAGATCTGTTGGTTCTTCTGGTTGAAATGTTGCGGTCATGACAATAGCAGTGGGGTCTGCGTCAATGATTTGTCTTCTTTCAGTATATTATGAATCATATCCTGAATCATGGTTCGACTCCTTGTCTTTGATCTCGACCACCAATGACTGTTTTGAGCGACATTCATTGGTGTTGTGCCAGGGGCTTTTGTGGAAATCACACCATTTTTCGGTGTCCTTCTTCGTCTTCCCGTGACCCTTCTTTTCCTGTGGCTTGGACTGGTTTTTGGGAGGTTGTTTGTTAGGGTCGTCTTTCTCTGAGGATTTGTAAATCCGAACTCCCGTTTTTTCTAGTGCCTAAATTTCTGCTCGATTTTAACTGCATATCGAAACGTAGCACCGAGTGATGAGATATCCAAAAAATCCATTTCAATTTGGATGTATCTGTGTAGTGCCCCACGGTATTTCAAAACCAAATGTCGCTCGGAGTCTTTGATACCCAGCCTGGTGCGCAAGGTATGGAAGGTATTGGTGAACTATGACACTGCTTGGCCCCTCTCTTGCCGCAGTGTGGTCCATCTCATGTACCGGTCTTCATGGTTGCCAACAGGGTAATATTGTTCATTTAACGCATCCACAAAAAAATCCCAAGTGGGCTCAACCCCATATATTCCAGACTCCTCTGTGGAACTTTTCTCCCAGTTAGTTTCCCACCAATGTTTGACATGGGAGAGAGCCTTAAGGAGTGTGAAGGTGATATTTTCCCTGTCAGAAAAAATGGTGAATAGATAAATAACCTTCTAGCAAATTTGACCATTTGTCTAGGGCATCCGCATCTATCTGACCTTCAAATAAGGGAATATCAAAATTAACATGTACCTTGAAAGGCGAGGTGCATCCAAAGTGGCTGCTTGATGAAGACGTGCTTGTTGTTATTGGCAGGCGTTGAAGGATGTGGGCAAAATTCTCCATCATTCCGTCCCTCTGTCGCGTGAGAGCTTGCTCAAGCAACATATTAATATAATCTTTTTCTCCATCGTTTTTCTTTTCTTCCACCATGGAGGGTTTCTTGGGCGTGCGAGAGTGATTGTCTTCAAGAGAGACAAGCTCGAGACCCAACTTGCTATACTCGGACCTCGTCGGGGACATGCACTGAAAAACGATCAAGAGCAGCCTGCTCTGATACCACTGATCCAAATTATTTTTTGAGAATGAAATGAAAGCAAATATACTACAATGAAATACACATAAATATTGTTAGAAATAGAGAAATATAGTAATACATGATTTCTATTAATGAAAGAAATGTACAAAGAATGTAAAAATATAGTGAAGGACTCGCTAGAATGGTGACAGCTTATCTCTGAAAAGAGATGTGACAGCTACTCTCATTCACAAAAAGATGATTGTTACAATGAGGCTCCAAAGGCCTTTTTAACATAAGTGAAATCCAAAACCCTAACCCTGGAAGATGAAAAGACAAAAGGTTTGCGGGCCCCGATGGGGGTAGTTGATACGTCAACTTCCCGGGGGCATAACTTTTGCATACGATCTTCGTTTGGGGTGCTCAATACACCATTGGAAAGGTCTAACCGAGAAGAACGATTTTCGATTGGCCCAAGTTAGTGCCATTAATAGTCACTTGGGCCCCAAATCCCCAAAAAACGTCGTTTAGGGCCTCAAAACGGCCTCGGAAGTTTGGAACCCAAAAAACTGTCGAAAAACTGCCAAGATGGAAAATTGTTTTTCCGGCCAGTGTAATAGGTGGGTGGCCACCGATATACACCTCGATCACAACAAGTGTATATGCATGTTGCTCCACTACAGCCCGCGTACAACGGGTTTGGTGCTCAAAATTAGAAATTATGTCGGGTTTCCATGCCATGTCATGAGATCCATGGTCCTTAACCTTCCATATACTGGAAACGCTCTGACTCGACCCTTTAGTTCCATTTGAAGGTTATAAATTGAGCCATATTCAAGCCTTGGAGGAGAGAATTCAACTTTGAGAGCAAAGACACTCTAGAGAAATTTCACTTCATATTGAGTCTACATCCCTTTATCCTTGAAAGTTTGAACCCCTTGTTCATCCCCCAAGCTCTTCCTTCTTTGTGATGGAGAATTTGATTGTCTCCTTTATATGAGCTTGCCTTTGATGGAGGATTGAAGTGGTGGAGGTCTAGTTGGAGGAACTTAGTTTCTCGGTTCCAATATGTGTCGTTACAAAAGTTTGTCACCTATATACTTATGTCGATCATTTTAATAGAAATACTCTTTTCTCGTCCAATTGATATCTTGCAAATATTTGAATTATTATTCCATGGGTATATTTGTCATGTATGTTAATGAATTATGTTGATCTATATGCTAACATTATATATTGTCACCATATGCTTGCGTATCTTGGTTGTTGAGGACAAGTTGCAGGTATAAAGCTTTGAGTTGCATGTTCAACGGTGGTCTTCATCAAACGTTCGGATGAGGTAGGCTCTTGACCTTGTCTTGTTATCATTTCAGTTATATATCATATTTGGGATTAGAGTTGATTTCGGCGTGCCATTCCATAGAGAGATATTCCTCGTAACATCGAGTTTAACTCTCACAAGTGACATGTTAAACTCTTAACGAATATAATATTGTAATGACTTCAAGCCCTGTTGTTGACTAGCCTTATGCCTTGAAAATTCTAAAGTTTACTATGAATACTATTCTCAAAATAAAAGAAAGTACTCTGAGGTTTTCTATGTGCTTTATAACTTGGAAAAGAAATGTTAAATGTCTAATGTATATGGCATATAGGGTGTGATTTTGCAACCATAAAATACGATACTTGATAGTCTAAATCATATATATTTGATATTCGATCCTTGAATTTCATTGACTTAAAATTATTATATATATATAATCATAGATATTGTAATTGATGTTGTTTTTCTTCCCACAACCTTTCCTCTTTTCCATGAGAGTAAGTAAACTTCAACTTTAATTCCCTATGTCCAATGTACGAAGTGTCGTGAGTAATGTCACATGCATAACAAGGGTTGCATGGCAACACAGTCCCTGCCGATTTAGTTGGGAAATACATGTTGAACAATGAAACTTAATATAACTAAATACAAGTAATGAATATTTTTTGTCAAAAGATAATAATCGAGGGTTGCTTGTTATTTAAAATGTATAATGAACGTAAGCTGAGTAACATGGGCAATTTATGTATGTAATAGTCTATAAAATCTTTACGGCATATGAAACTACCTGGGAAATTTATTTATATTCGCACCAATAATGTTTGGCATATAGACCCAWTTTTTTCCATATTACCGGGCATGAACACATAAACATCATAAAGATGTGGGAGAGAAGACCTTTACAACAACACAAATAGACTTATCTGAAGAAACATGTTTTGATTCTCAAAGAATCAATTCATTGTTTTTGGCAAGATGAGAAATGACATATAGGCCCTTAAATTATGCAACATAATGTGTCCCTCGGTAAACAGTGCTAAAACCTCCTTGGCGTCGATGGTAATTTTTGATTAATTTTAAGTATGAAATATTTTCCAAGTTTTTTAATGATTTTAAATTTATAATTTATTTGATCTAAGTATACTTAAAAAAGAGTCTAAGAATTTCCTGATGTTTTTCTTTTATATATTTATTAAATTTGGAATTTATTTGAGATTAAATATTCTTTAAAAAAAGTCTAGGAAGACCATTTTGATTTTCCAGAGGAATGTTTTAAAGTTAAAAATTGATTAAAATTAAATAAAACTTAAAATCTAATAATCTAATGAAAACACCAATGTAGATTTCATGACATGGTCCTTTGAATTTTGCAGGACTGTACACACAACACCTCCCCCGCTTGAGAAATCAGGGTCATTCTTCCTCCCTAACAATCAAGGGCACACCTTCTCTTTGCACATGCAAAAGTTCAAAATTTTGCAATGCAGTACAACGGGCCCTAATAAAGACAGACAAACAACATAAAATTAGAATATAACATCAGTTTGAAATTATATTTTGTGGGTTGATCAAAATATAACAACTCATAATTTTTTTTACATAGTAAAATTATATTTACATAAATCCAAAATGATTTATAATCAAAGCAAAATTATAATGAAAAGTGTCATGTATTTTCGAGATATGTCACGAGGAAACAATTCTGAAAAAGTACTTTAAACTCTGTTCAAATAATATAATACCACTCATTTCATATTTAATAATATATGTAAAGATAAATTTAATAATATATGATGTGTTCACAATAACTCGATGAGTGAATATTTTTTAAATTACATGGCCTTGTTGTCGTTAAAATTATTTTTTCAACGGGATCTGGTGCCAAGTTTCACGTGAGTTAAATAGTCATGCAACATTCTTAGGAATTAAGCGATACAATTTAATTAAACGATCACATGAGTACCTGTTATCATTTGTACAATAAAACTTAGAAAAAATGATCCAATAGCATTATAGATATATAAAATTTCTTATTTCTAATATATGAACAGTCTAAAACAATGACAGGTATAAAAGTGAATTTAAACAAAAGTTTGAAGCAAAAAGACAATGCCATATTAGTTATAAATATTACATTAGGGAAAAGTATAAAAAAAACCTTAAAAGTATACGTGTCAAAATAAGAAGTTTAAGATATTATTGTATTCAAAAAATGTTTAGAATTTACCAAAATGACATAAGGAATAAGTGTGCATACAACTATGCTAGCTAAAATCAATTGCAGTAAAAGTAATAAGAAATATTTGGCAATAAAATAAATGAAACATTAAATATAAAACTGATTAATTCCATAGTTGCAATTACAATTTACTAATAATCATTTTACAGTAGTGAGTAAAGCACCTAAACTAGTGAGTATCATCAAATGAAAAATAACAGGATCATAAAACTAAGATTTAACATCATAATATGATCAAACATGAAATCTGGATGGAATAGAAACTACCAGTCAGGCATCGAATCTAATAATAGTTGTCTTTGATAACATAAACATTTTTTAGAATATGAAGACACTAACTTCAGTTCACTTTTGCAAAACGCAAATCCCAGCAAGCCAGCTTACCTTCTTCCTATAATCACCAGTACAAGAATCGGGACTTTTGAAACATGCATACTCCAAGCCAAAACACTCGCAACCAAAAATATACGCTAAAAAGCTAAAACAAAAGATGACCCTGTGAGTCGGTGCTGCTTGGATGAACCTCTGAACTCTTGGTTTAAATTCAAAACTACTTGTCGGTTCTACTTAATTGAGTTCTAAATCTAAATTGCTTGAGTTCTCAATCTAAATTTGGGGTTGCGGTCCAAGTCAGAAGCATATTCATCAAGAATTACATTTATATGGACAGGTGTTGGATTTTTACAGCATATGGAGGGGTTGTAGAGAACCATTCTCCACGCCTTCTGTTAGCAATAAAAAAAGTTTTGGCATGCGATTTCCATAACATTCCAAATGCATCAACTCCATTGTAAATATGAATGGAACAAATAGATCTGAAGCTTAAATAACATACCTGTTCATTTTCATCATGTTCAAGGAGTGTGTTCTGAATAATAACCATAGGAGGCCAGATAATTTCTTGATCGATAACTGTCTCTTGCAAGCCCTTCCACTTGCCAAATATCTCCTCCGCAATTACGCACGCAGTTCCTCGCCTTCCCAACTCGTCTTCCAGTACTTCCGCAAGTTGGCGGTGCAGCTTTACCCTCTTCGATCTGATAGTTTTGGTATGAGGTAAAATAGGTTGCATTCCCCTGTACCAATCGATCTCCCCAACGCCACCTCTGCATGCTGGCCAATGCAATTGCCTCTCGGGATCATTCAATTCCTCGATACTCAGGCTATCCAGCGATTCAAAAAAATTCTTGAACCACTTATCTTCTTCAAAGTCTCGTGGCTTACATCACTTCCTTCAGACCCATAGTCATCGCTGCTCATAAAATCACCATCACTGTCGAGATTATCAATCTCTGTATCGCCATCACTGGACTGATAGCCCGCTGCACTCGTTTCATGAGGCGGCTCCACTAATAGCTCAAAAGAAAGAAGTTTAGATAGCACCTTACTTCTCAGTTCAGAATTCTCTTCACTAGCATGTCCAACACCTTTTCCAGATGGCGAAACCATCAAAGAATTCAAGTTGGTGACGTCGCCAATGCGGCCTGCCCATTGCCAACCATTGGCAAGTGCAGGAAGGACAGAAACATCCTTCCTGTCCATCTTTCCAAAAGCAGATTCTGAGCTTCCAGGCTTCTGACTGCTCTGCATTGCCTGTGTTGCCTTCCCATCTTGGCCCCAGCCACCAGAATTCCTGAGTGCGGT
>SNQJ01S0011115.1:543570-558680 GCA_010110895.2 Picea sitchensis
TAGCACCTTACTTCTCAGTTCATAATTCTCTTCACTAGCATGTCCAACACCTTTTCCAGATGGCGAAACCATCAAAGAATTCAAGTTGGTGCCGTCGCCAATGCGGCCTGCCCATTGCCAACCATTGGCAAGTGCAAGAAGGACAGAAACATCCTTCCTGTCCATCTTTCCAAAAGCAGATTATGAGCTTCCAGGCTTCTGACTGCTCTGCATTGCCTGTGTTGCCTTCCCATCTTGGCCCCAGCCACCAGAATTCCTGAGTGCGGTGGTTTCCATTTTTCATGATTTGCATTCCCCTGCTGAGGTTTCCCGGACTCCTTCCATCCCTGTTTCTTATAAGCCTGGTCTATATCCCTACTAGGATTCACCTAGTGGCCAGAGGTCTGGCCATCGACATTATAAGACCCTCTCCCCTTCCAAGCTTCAATTGCCCGCCTGTCGGGGGAGGGATTCCGATTAGTAGCTGCTGTTGCTGCTGCAGCAGTTGGTGGAAGATGGTTCTTGCTCTTGCTCTTTCTCTTGCGAGAAGAAGTCACTTCCCACCCTTCGTCATTTTTCAAAGAATATGAACCACTATTCCACATTCTTACTGGCTCTGAAATCACGGAAAATCCAGGCACCCCGCCCACAAACACCTGAAATTACCATAATGATCGAGCAAATGCTACCTTATCTTAGCTACACACAGGCAATCTGAGGCAAGTCACATTCGCAAAGAGGCTTAGGGGGCTGGAGCGCAGCTATTCAGCAGTTGCAATGAAGTAGCTAATAACCAGCTGGCCAGATCTGCCAAACAATCAATGCAGCAGATCGAGTCATCAACATTAATGCATCGGATCGAGCCCCGCATCACTGTATGCATCGGATAGAGCCATGCCAAACAATCAATGCAACAGATCGAATCCTCTACATTAATGCATCGGATCGTTTTTACGATCCTTAAAGTACGCCTATTTGTTTGCCAGCCTACAACAATTAATTACTTTAGAACTTTTGCATTTTTAAACTCGCTTTAGTTGAATAAATCTTTGTTTTAAATATTATTTAATGCATGGAAAGACGTGAAGGCAGCAATAAGACTTTAGTTTTAAATATCATTGATTAATGCATAAAAGACGTGAAGGCGAATAAGACTAAACTATGAACCAATAAAACTGTGACAAATATATATATATTTTTATTTTAAAATATATTAATATAAGTTTCCTAAGCTAAACATTATAATTTCTAAAAAAATTGAAAGTCAAGCCTAAACTAATAGGCAGTCAACGATGAACTCATCGCTATAGTCCCAGGCCTTTGGCAGGGACTAATAACTCGTGTAAAGGAAAATTGCTCTCGTATAGATAATATTCCAAATACATAATACCCATTCCATGTTAAATCATTAAACATAATATAATGTGTCCATTGCGAGAGTTTACACATATGTAGTCAAATCAAATACCACATTAACACAAAGAAAACAACCATGGTAACAATGAAGCATACACTTTTAATGTAGGAAACCTATATAATTATTGATCACCATATTTAATTATTTTTTTTTATTGCACATTAAAATTCACAAAGTGTATATGAGTTTTGAGGGCTTCAATTTAAAAATGATATAAAATGTCAAATTTTCATCGCTGCATTTCACTACAAATGTTACCTATCTTCATGGATTTACTCGAAAATGGGGAGATAGAAATTAAACAACACTTTCTCCACATTGTGCATCATACTTGTGAAAAAGGGAGAGGTTGAATTTGTATACCAAAGATTGGGAATTGGTGTTTCATGAGGATATAATGAGATGTACAACAAGGTTGATAAATAAAATGATGCTAGAGAGACACATATGGTTGAGAGTAGAGCCAACAACACATATAGCTCTTGATACAGGGAGAAGAAGACCAAACTCAATTGAGTATGCCAAGTCCATGATATGGGACATTCCATCTCACCACTAGCTCTACTTATCATAATTTCTTACATTATTCTCATGGAAATTGACACACAAAATGTAAACTTTTTTGTCCCATATGTCCATTTGGTCTTGTAGGAAATTTAATAACATCAATCAACAAAGTACCATTATGTTCGTGGAATTTCGATGCACCAAATCTCGCATTCATTTAGCAAGTCAATGATACAACCTTGTGAAAAGGCTTGTTTTAAATCAAACATCTTGAAATTGAGACTAAGAGCATTGCTACTCTAGAATAGATAAAGCAACATAACCTCTTATTGATTTAGATTTAAAAATAAAAGGTCATATTGAAAGGCAATTTTGTGAATAACATGCATAAATAAATATAACAAGTGATAATTGCAATAACCATCTTTTCTTTGTGAAAATCATATATGTTACAACTCTTGTCTGAAACTTTTGAAAGCCAAACATTAACCTTTTCATGTTAACTTTTGATCTACTTAGAATATATAAATTCCATCAAGGACCTTCAACCTTCAATTGATATGTAAACTACTATGGATATTCCACTGGAATAGTTCGTCACAATAGATCTGATAAATAAAACTGAAATCTACACTATGAAGGTTAAATTCCTTTAGATTCTAGAATCTTTAGTTACTGTTTTTTTGATTATGCATGAAATAGATAAAATGTGAAAAATAGAGAACAATAAAATACAATCACATAGGTCATATACACAATAACACAAAGAGTTTCTTTGGGAAACTCTTACAGGAGAAAACCCAGTTAGAAGGTGAGGCTACTCTGATCTCTTTTCTTTGGTATGGATATAATGCAAGTAAAAAGGAGAAGGCACTCTCTATGGAGTTACTTGAGACCTGTGGCCTATTAGGCTGCTATAGAACATTAACCCCCTCTATTACCTCTTTAATTTCCCACTTCCATTTGTTTTTCTATGCCATGGAACAAAATACAATAACATAGAATGGAACACCTTCTCCTCCTAGCGAATCATTATTTAACATAGCCTGATAGCTATCTAGGGGTAGGGTTTTGACTTCCTCCACCATCAATTGTTATAAGGTTTAGGAACTTCTAGAATCTTATTTAAATTACATACGTGGCTATCTCCATATGTATGAGTAATGAGGGTTGACGTGGCATCCTCTCATACCATGGTGGTCAACATGGTAGGTCAACTTGTGGGAGGCATAAATTTTGCATACGAGCTCTGATTGACGTGATTTTTGCACCACTGTAAAGGTATCGATGAGTAGAATAACTTAACGAGGTCATAGCTAATTGATCCAGAATCGGATCCAAGAGGCTTCTCAGGTCCAGAAAGGCTAAAAAATGAAAGTTCTCGGAATCAGACGAAACTAATTCCATTCCGACCGGATCGTCGCGCTGATTCTAGCCATATATTTACTTTCTCAAACAGACGATGTATGCGAGAGTTATCGTACTCTGGCCATTTTCCCAAACAACTAAAAAGTCAACAGGTCATCTGCAAAAGTCAATGATGATGTCAGCATGACATCATCATGCTGACATCAGCAAAGTGACATGTGGCAACACAATAGCAGGGTGACTGGACAATGACAGGGACCAATTGCATGTTGACATGTGGCATCATGGAGGACCTATGAAAGGGTGTCACGTCGCCCAGACGTGGGCTTCCACGTGGCACCCCATCGCTAGTATGAATGGAAAAATTATTTTGGAGCCCATGGGATTCAAACCCATGACCTCTTGGTAGATGCCAAGCTTTGGGACAGGGCCAACAACCAATGCGCCAAGGGTGGAATTTTTATACCAAGCCACATTTATATTATATAAAGTGTGTTTACATTATTATGGAGGAAAATGGGGGTTGGGGCTATGCCCAGCCCATGGACTTACACGCCTATGCGACCACAACCACAGGGTTGGGCACTCCACAACTTGCGTGCAGGAGTTAGATAGGGCACTAGCCCTCGATTTTCGGACTTCCCACAGAACCAAGAGCTATTTCTATACAAGGGCACGCCCATGAAGGGTGGGTGGTTTCTAGACACAGATCCCCTGCAAAGCGCCACAGAACCAGGAGCTAGCATGTTTAAGGGGCCAATGCCCAGCCCTTTGGGCTGGCACTAGGCCATATGGTTAGCATAGGACCACAAAAGAGGGCACGTGCTTAGCCCAAAGGGGATACTCTTTATATTATTAACCAGAAGTGGGTTTTAACTATAAAGTTTAGATTTTTTATTGTTTCTAAGCCTGTAATAGTGGATTTTGGCCATTATTGGGAGATATTGGACTCTTTTTGAGCCCAGATTTTGGGAGGAAGTTGGGGAAGGATAACCAACTTCAGATCTATAAAAATCAGGCATGTTTGAGGCCATAGGGAAGGTCATAGCAGAGTTATGCTGAAGCAAAGCAAAGCTAAAGCCATTTTTATGCAGCGGAGCTGTTGAGGAGAAGAACTTTGGAGGCCATTTTCGGAGGCTATACTCAACATTTTTCAGTGCCATTAGTTGCATTGGATTTTTTAGGTCGAGAGAACACAGCGAGATCAGAATGGAGTCCATTTGATGTACTTTACAAGCATTGAAGAATTAATAAAGAAGCCTCCTCCACTGAGACAAAGGCCCGGAGACGTAGGCAATTCTGTGTCGAACTCCGTTATCACTTCTCTTGTTATGGTTTGTTGTTCTTATTGCTTCAGTTCAGATCTGTATATTGTTTTATGGCTGCTATGTTTCTTCATTAAATTCATCGTCTTTGGTTCAGCTTCATAAATGGTTAATTAACACATGCAATTAATAACTCAACCATAATCTTTAAAAGATCTTTTTGGATCAAGTGGTATTAGAGCTAGTTGACATTTGGATTTGAGTTTTGCATGTTAACCAGGGAAAAGCTACAGTGTGGTGAAGGTGATATTGTTAAAGAGAATCCATTGATTGGATTGAGAAAGAGAGATTCTCACAATGAGAAGATGGCATCAGAAGAGGGACTTTCTCTTGATGAGAAAGAGTTTCAAAAAACTTTCCTTGCTATGTCGGAGATGGTGAAAGTTTTGTACGAGGATTGCTTGGAACGAAAGAGACCAGTTCTTGGGAAATATTCAAAGAGAAAAAGTGAAGAGGAAGAGGATCCTCCTCAGACTCCTCCTTCACCTCCATAATCACCTCCTTCTTCTTCAAGTTCAAGTTCTAAATCTAATGCAAAGAAACATGCTCATAAAAATAAGAATGAAATGCCATTATTAAAACTTGATGTTAAATTTGAGTTACCCATATATGATGGTGAATTTAATGTAGAGAGACTTGACAATTGGGTCAGGCAGATGGAGGTTTACTGCAATGTGCAACAGATCAAGGATGAGGCCACACAAATCAAGTTGGCATCTTTGAGACTTGCAGGCATGACTCTCATTTGGTGGAAAAGTAAGTTGCAAAACGGAACACAACAAGTGGGTAATGTATTTCCATCATGGCAAAGTTTCATTTCTGCACTTAGGAAACAATTCTATTCTTTGGATTAATGGAATGGCAATCTTTAAAACTAAAAAAGGGACAAACAGTGCAAGAGTATACAGATGGATTTCGAAAAATGGCATTGATGTTAGACATCCCTTTATATACACAGGAAACTCTTATGAAGTATATAGGAGGTTTACCTGCACATATTAGAAATACTGTATTCATGTTTGGACCCACTAACCTTGATGTGGTTTTTGTTCAAGCTACGTATATTGAAGCAGGGAAAGCAGGTGTATCAGGGGAATTTTTTCAAGGAAAGAGGATAAGAGAAAATGGCATGGCAAAAAAGGCAAATGCAGTGGCAAGAAAGGATGAGAAGCCCTCTTGCAAGCATTGCAAGAAAGAGAGACATGATGAGGATAGATGTTGGCAGTTTCATCTCGAGAGGAGGCCAAAGTGGTTCAAGGAAAAGAAGGGAAGGCAAACAGTGGCAATGACAACAAGACCCATAGACTTGGGATCAGATTCAGGTGATGAATCAAAGATATCATTGGTTGGTATGATAAGTAAAATTGGTGAAGGCATTGATTGTTGAAGTAACTTGTTTCATATAAGGAACATCATGTGACACACTAATATAGACACATTAATCGATAGTGGATCTCAAGCTAATCTAATCTCAGAAGAATTTGTTAAGCAATTGGGGTTAAAAACACAAGTACATCATAAGCCTTACACACTTAAATGGATAAACAATCATCATCAAATGCACATGACAAAGCAGTGCACAATCAAATTTGCAATTTCATCTAAGTATGTGGACGAGCTAACATGTGATGTAGTGCCATTAAGAGAATGTGGAATGGTCTTAGGTAGTCCATACTTATATGATTGTAAGGCAATCTTCTGCATGACAAATAATCAATATCAATTAACCAAAGCAGGTCACGATTACGTGGTTCATGCTCATCATGTTAAGGCAAATAAAACACTTCAAACAATGGAACAATTAAAGAAGGCAGTGCAAGCAAGCAACAAACCAATAATTGTTTCAAATGAAGTAATTGATCTTAAGCAAGAACAGGACATGATTGTTGAATGGAAAATCAATCATAGTTTGCTTCAAGATAAGCTCATGTCGTGCAAATATTACAAGTATATCAACTCATTTGTAGTCGTATTATTGATGCTATCATTAGTAATGTTGTCTACATGGATGGTAGTGGCTTTAGTGAAATGTGACAGGGTTCAAATGGCTAACAATATGTTGTTAGTTGTCATGATTGTGTTACAGTTGTTGATCTTGATGAGATAGGTGCACAGGACGGAGTTCAGAGACAGAGGACAAGTCGGGTGGCCTATCCCAAGCTTGTTGACTGGTCAGTAACATTTTGGGGACCAAAAGGTCCTTAGTGGGGAGGTGTGATCCAGAATCGGATCCAAGAGGCTTCTCAGGTCCAGAAAGGCTCAAAAATGAAAGTTCTCAGAATCAGACGAAACTAATTCCATTACAACCGACTCGTCACGTTGATTCTGACCATATATTTACTTTCTCAAACAGATGATGTATGCCAGAGTTATCTCACTCTGACTGTTTTCCCAAACAGCTAAAAAGTCAACAGGTCATCTGGAAAAAGTCAATGATGATGTCAGCATGATGTCATCATGCTGACATCAACAAAGTGACATGTGGCAACACAACAGCAGGGTGACTGGACAGTGACATGGACCAATTGCATGTTGACATGTAGCATCGTGGAGGACCAATGAAAGGGTGCCACGTGGCACCCCATCACTAGTTTGAATGGAAAAATTATTTTGGAGCCCATGGGATTCGAACCCATAACCTCTTGGTAGACGCCAAGCTTTGGGACAGGGCCAATAACCAATGCGCCAATGGTGGAATTTGTTATACCAAGCCACATTTATATTATATAAAGTGTGTTTACATTATTATGGAGGAAAAGGGGGGTTGAGGCTAAGCCCATCCTGTGGACTTACCCGCCTATGCGATCACAACCATAGGGTTGGGTGCTCCATAACTTGTGCGTGAGAGTTGGATAGGGAACTAGCCCTTGGTTTTTATACTTCCCACAGAACCAGGAGCTATTTCTATACACGGGCGCATGCATGAAGGGTGGTTTCTAGACCCAGATCCCAAGCAAAGCGCCATAGAACCAGGAGCTAGCGCGTTTAAGGGGCCAATGCCCAGCCCTTTGGGATAGCGCTAGGCCATATGGTTAGCATAGGACCACAAAAGAGGGCGTGCGCTTAGACCAAGGGGGCTACTCTTTATATTATTAACTAGAAGTGGGTTTTAACTATACCGTTTGGATTTTTTATTGTTTTTAAGCCTGTAATAGTGGATTTGGGCCATTATTGGGAGATATTGGACTCTTTTTGAGCCCAGATTTTGGGAGGAATTTGGGGAAGGATAACCAACTTCAGATCTATAAAAACTAGGCCTATTTGGGGCCATAGGGAAAGTCAGAGCAGATTTATGCTAAAGCAAAGCAAAGCCAAGCCAAAGCCATTTTTATGCAGGGGAGCTTTTGAGGAGCATAACTTTGGAGGCCATTTCTGGAGGCTATACTCAGCCTTTTTCAGTGCCGTCAGTTGCATTGGATTTCTGAGGTCAAGCAGAACACAACGAGATCAGAATGGAGTCCATTTGATGTACTTTGAAAGCATTGAATAATTAATAAAGAAGCCTCCTCCATTGAGACAAAGGCCCGGAGACGTAGGCAATTTTGTGCCAAACTCCGTTATCACTTCTCTTATTATGGTTTGCTATTCTTATTGCTTCAGTTCAGATCTGTATATTGTTTCATGGCTACTATATTTCTTCATTAAATTCATCCTCTTTGGTTCAACTTCATAAATGGTTAATTAACACATGCAATTAATAACTCAACCATAATCATTAAAAGATCTTTTCAGATCACTAATAATAGAAAAAAATTTAACTCAAAAATTCTATTTTATGCCTCAAAATGGCTCCAGAAGGTTTAAAACCCTAATTTTCCAAACTGGGATCTGCCATTAAAATGACCC
This sequence comes from Picea sitchensis, assembly GCA_010110895.2. Lineage (NCBI taxonomy): Eukaryota > Viridiplantae > Streptophyta > Pinopsida > Pinales > Pinaceae > Picea > Picea sitchensis. The sequence goes on from SNQJ01S0011115.1 coordinate 552,013, forward strand.
AACAAGCTTATTCCTCTAATTTTTTTCACTTTGAAAGCATTGAGATATATGAAAAATAATATAATGATCCAATCGAGATCATACCTCCCCATTTAGGCAGGCGCTTTGATCCAGGTGGATATTGGTGGCTGCCCATCTAGTCCAACTGACCTATTTTGGTAGTTGTCATCTTAGTACATCTTTATGTACTTCTGGGCCATTTTGAGGCCCTAAAAGATGGTTTTTGGGCTTGCCACAATCAAAATGTAGACGGAGTCAGAGTTTGATGGCATAATGTGTATTTATCAAAAAGACCTTTCCAACGGGCTATTGCATGCCTAAAACGAAGATCGTATGCAAAAGTTACGACCCTGTTAAATTGATGTACTAACTTACCCCAACGAAGCCCACATGACTTTTGGAGCTTCATCTCCCAGGGTTAGGTTTTTGGATGTCTAGGGTTTTGACATTCATGTTTATTATAAAAAGTCCTTCAGAGCCTAATTTTACTCATCTTCTTGCGAATGAGCGTAGTTGTCACATCTCTTCTCAGAGATAAGTAGCCACCATTCTAACGAGTCTTTCACTCTGCATTTTTACAGTCTCTCTACATTTCTTTCATTAATAGAATTCATGTATTACAGTAGTTCTCTGTTTCTGGCAATATTTCGGTGTGTTTCATTGTAATATCTTTGCTTTCATTTCGTTCCACTCATAAATCCGGATCACTTTTGGTCCCCAAAAGCTTTACTGAATGAGGTGAGGAAAAATTTCCTCTACCTTCTTCCTAGAGTACCACTTTGCTTTGCAACAAAATTACCTAATTAACGAGAACTGTGACCTCAAAATGAGAACTGTAGCCCTTAAAACCCATATTTTTGCATAAAAAACATGAAAATCAACTCCCAAATCAAAATGCGATGCTACCGATAGCACCATTTTTTCTAACCGTGTAAAATTACAATATTTTTCAAGCATGACCTTCAAAACTAAAATAGTTGCTTAGAAAAACCTTAAAATCAACACCTAAATCAAAAAGTGATGTTATGTAACATCCTAGTTTTAACCCCTATGAACTATAATGTATTATGTAATTGTGATTTAGGTTGGTGAGACGGTAAAGTCGAAAAGGGGCAAGAGTGCCTAGGAAATGCAATATTTCATATACATTAATAAAATACATCGGTGGTTGCATGACAGACAAGGAAAAAAGAGATAGGGGACTATGATTCCACGAGAGAGGGGGCTTGAGGAGCTAACTCTTCTTTTTATTATTATTTTATTTACCCATAATTGATTTTATGGAGAAAAGTAGTTACATGGGCTTCTTGGTGGAGGCCATGTGGTTCTTGGTTCTTGTGATTATATAAACATTCCTTGGGGGTTTCTTTGGTTCGGGCTTCTTTCCCTGGTGCGCTTCTTCTCTCTGGTTCTTCTTCCTCTTCCTTCACTTGGGCATAATTCGTGTGATCTTTGTTTGAGCATGGATACGAATGGCTGCATGAGGATGGCTCTGGGTGAAGTTTGGGGGACATCCTTCCCTTTTGTTCGTCTTCTTCCCCTGGTTCGTTTTGTTCCCTTATTCCCTTGTTATTCTTTCCTCTTCACTCACTATTGCTAGTTTGTATGCTCTTGGGCGGAGAATGGAAACAATGGTAGGAAGAGGAGAGACATTGATGAATGGATATAATAATCACTGATCATTCCAGAAGGGAATGGATGCCTGTGTGCATGAGCTTGATGGAATTTCAGATAGAACTGTTCACAATTACAAATCCTGAGAGTCCCAACATGGATATTTTTTACTAGAAGCACTGGAGCCCTGGAAGGAGATGAACAGGCCTGAGGGACTGCGTGGCAGAGAAGGGGGTCCATTCTTTTGGTTGTGCAGGTTGGGTAGAAGAGAGTTTGTGTACTTTGGATTGGTTTGAGTTCTAAAAGGCTTGTGATAGCTTGAGTGTTGAGAGGCCCGCTAGCTATGAGACTAATGGCAGTTCAGATAGAACTATCCACAACTGAGAATCCTTGGAGTTTCCAGTATAGATATTTCCTGACCAGTAGCATTGGATCTCGGGAGAGAAATGGAACAACCTCAGGGATTGCATGGCAGAGAAAGGTGTTCATTTCTTTGTGTTGTGCAGGCTGAGGGGGAAAGAGAGCTGGAAATTAGGATTTGCTGTGAGGTTGGGAAATCTGCTAGTTCGCCAATCGCTGTGTGTTTAGACTTTTCCTAAGACTCGTCCTTGTGGATTCATAGCCTTGGCTTAGGGGTGACCTGCTGTTGAGAGTAAAAGAACAACAATGTCCATGGTTGGGAGGAATGTCCTTGGTCTGCAGTCCGTTGGTGAATCTTTACTTGAAAAAATAAGTGATCTTTGTCATGTGTGTCCTGTATAATGCATATTCCATTGTGTATTTTAATTATCTCTGAGATATGTATTTTAATGTGCCTGTCTGCTAGTTATTTGTTGTGCATAGAACGTTGTTTACTGCTTTATGTTGTTGCATGGATCTTGATTTATGCATGCGATTTTCATGCCTCTTTTATTAATGAGAAGTATTTTGAATTCGAGATAAGTTCAGAGAACTGAGTCTTGGGACTACAACATGCTTGGACTGCGAGTGGTTGGGTGTGTTGCAGCCTATCTAAGCGAGTTTAAGTGGCATAGCCCGAGCCTGGGGATGGATGGGTACGTTACAAATTGGTATCATAGCTTTTGGTTCAAACACCAGACTGTTACGGGCTAGAACAAGTGTGAATCGGGAAGATTCGTTGTCATAGATTTTATATATCTGTGTGAATTTGGGGAAAAATGGTGGAAACATTTTAGTGAAATCCCCCAAATTCGTGGTCGGATCTGAGTATGAATGATTCCAGGATTTTCCAAGGAGTTAATGGATTCGATTTGCAGAGTCGCGAAGCCGAATTCGACTTAGAAGGTCGAAAAATTCGAGTTTTAATGGCTGCTATAATGCTGGACAGAGTTTGGAGAATCGATGGTTGAGATCGTGTTCAATCTTGAATTGACGGTCCAGATTCGTCCTTGATTTTTTTTTTTAAATTTGAATGTTTACAAATTTTGGCGAAATTACCAAATCGACGACTGTGATTGATTCAACTATTTGAAAAATGAGGAAGATCGACGGTTCGTATTCATTTCATCTGTTTTGGGGAGTTGGAGAAAATCAACGGTCGATATCATCTTGGTCGGGAGATCAACGACCGAGATTCACCAGGGATTTTGTCAAAAAATCTAAGTGTGGAAGTTCCCCAACAAAAATCGTCGACGACTGATGGTCGTGGATTGACGAATTTGGTGAAGGGTTGAAGATCGAACAAAGAAAATCTCCAATCACCGATCACCGATGGTCAGGGATCGACAGATTCTGGTGAAGTTTTTTTTTTTTTTTTTTTCGGACAAAGAAAATCTTCGATCGTCAATGACCGATGGTTGGGGATTGAAAAATTTTGGTGAATTTTTTTCTTTTCGGGACAAAGAAAACCTCTGAAGTCCCGAAATCTGGAGTAAATCTAGACCGTTTGTGTTTGAGGACACATGTCTGCAAATCAACCTATTTGGGAATTCGAAATTCGGGGGATTTATGGTGTAGTGTGGAGAAGTCTACTGAAGTTTCAAAGTTCCGAAGTCCCGAAGTGGTGAGGCACTAGAGTGACATGGCCTGCTGACGTCACCTAGGGTGACATGGCCTGCAGACGTCACCTAGGGTGATGTGGACACACTTGATGATTTCCACATGTCATCGTGTCTCATGTTTTTCAAAGACCATCCATGCCAGTTAGTATATGACACATGTCACCTGTAAGATAGGGCCACATGTCCGTTCCTTATTTTCCTGCCACATAGCACCCCTTGGTGCTCAGTTACTGACGTAGACTCTGGGAGTTCGCCAGTTCGACATTCTGAAGGAATGAAGTGTGATGAAGGTGAAACCCCCGAAGCTCCTAAGAGCGGAGTAAATCCTCACCATTGATTGTGAGAGGACACTTGGCAGCAGATCCCGTAGTCCGAAGATTTGACACTTCGGAGGATTCAAGGCATAAGCAGTTGGGGTCGAGGACTCCCGAAGGCTCGAAGGTTGGAGTCCATCTTAGCCATTGATTACAATAGACACGTGGCACAAGATCCCAAGGTCCGGAGAATTGGTACTTCGAAGAAATTGAGTTGCAGGTTGCTTTGAGTCAAGAAGCTCTGAAGGCCGGAGTTAATCTCGACCATCGATCGGGAGATGATACATGGAGGAAAGAGAGGATCTCCAGTAATTTGACACTCTGGGAGATCTGTGGAGAGGTGTTTGGGAAAGCCCCGAAGCCAAGAGTTGCGAAGAAAATACTAGTCATTGATCAAGAAAGGATACGTGGCAACAAATCCCGTAGTCTGGATACTTGGCACTTCAGAAGGATTGAGAGTGTGGACAGTCTGGAACTCCTGAAGCTCGGAGTCCTGGAGCTCTTGTTGCCTGTCAATCTCAGCCCTCGATCGATTTTAAACCACACGATCTCAGATATAGTAATTCTAACACAGAAAAGCGCTAGGAAGGATTTGGCCTGTGGTTTCGAGCCGTGGTCACGTGGGACAAGTTTGAATAAAGCGCCTAAGCATAATTCAAATTATGTATCAGTTAAGGGCGCTGAAAGAGTCCTTTTTCAGGAAGCCCTAACTTTTAGGTCATCTATCTGATTGGGGCAAGATTACAATCGTTGGAAAGCTGATCCAGAGGAGAATGACTTGGAATCATTCTATTTTGGATAATTGTTATAATTGATATAATTTTATTCATAAATTAAGCAAAAAAAGTACCAGTGAATTTAATTGACAAATGTTTATGATATGTATAACTCTAACAAAATAGTTACTTGAAGATTTTTTCAGGATCATAGGTATAATCAGATCAATTCAAGTATAGGATCAGATGTTAGGGTCATGGAGGCATGCCGACACTTATAGAAGTTATATGAGTCAATCAAGAGCTACAAAGAAATTAATGAAGGTTGACAAAGAACTCAAGAATAATGGAACACAAGTATTAGTCAACAACTATAGGATCTAAATAAAATGTAGGTACAACCAAGACAAAAATCCTCACATAGGATATGAAGCTAGCTGGTTAAAAATGTCATGGATGGGCATAAAAAGGAAAATTATGTCTGCCTAGCCTTGAAGGAAGAGAGGTGTAGACAGTTGCAAAGCTTAAGTGTGAAAGGAATCCACTTCCGATATCAGAGTTCGCAGTGGAAGCATGATGCCAATGCAGAGAAATTGGAATGCTCTCTCATTTGAAAAGTGTCACTGAATGAAAATGGACTCCCATTGGGGAATGGTATTAAGTGGGAAAGAATGGCCAAGTGGAACGTGGCTGGAAAGTGTTCAAACCAGGGAACCATAGTGCATATGAGCAGAATGGGAGCACACAAAGCAACACGGATATGAAGGAGTTCAAGGATAACCAACTACAACATAAATAGATAAATAAATAAGTGAATTAAAACAGAAATGCACTAGAGTGCATGAGGCCTACAATGAAGTTAAATTGCATATGCATTAGTAGGCATGTTGACAGTGAATTCTTGGTGCATATGGATGTGTAATTTTTGCATATGTACATGCTTGGATATGCATATAACATGCTTGTGAACTTAGAATAGTCTATTATTATGAGATAATGATTGAGTATGACTAATGCTGGATTACATAGAAGGTTTAAATATGTGTATGTTGTTGTTGCTTATGATTTCCATCTAGGTGAAGACCCATGAGGGTGGCATGAATGGTGATCAGAATGATGAAGGAGGAAGTCTGTGAGCTTCTACAAATATCAGTTGGTCAGAACAACAAGTAGGTTGATACCAACCAGGAAAGTATGCATTTAGTTTTTGTTGATGCATACATGTTGAAGGGGATTGAGGTAAGAATTCCCTCAACTAATTTTCAATATTTAAATTGATATGTAATGGCCAAAGGCCTAGAGTATGTAAGTGATGTTGATGCCAGAATGCATTTAGATAAACTGTTGGTTGCATATTATGTTATGATTGGTTATGGGATCATAACCGGGTTAATTCAAGAGACATACTCCTTCTATAACAATGAATATCCATAGAGCTAGTCGTGTGTGAGATGATAATACGGTTGGATATGGAAGGGCTATAGTGCTATATGAGTGCTCAATGGTATCTACTGTATATCTGATGTTTGGACTACAACCTCTTTGCCAACACTGAAGAACACTTAAGGATTAAATTCTTGGTGTTGTGTTTGGGTGGAAAAGGAAGGTATCCAAATAGTTAGGAAAACAATAGGAAGTGTGTGGATGATGTGTTGAGTCATTGACCAGACCTTCCAACTAATCATGGTGGAATGCATGACATAGTTATGTGGTATTATGTAGTCAATGCATGGATGCATTGTGTAGATGTGGCCATGGCTATTCACACATTGATTGTTATTTTATCTAGTAATTAATTGTTGCATTATGAAAAGCCCGTGGTGTTGAAAATGAATAATGATGATGTGAGACGATGTGTCGAGTCGTTGATACTGAGAGGGGGGTGAATCAATATCAACTACAATTTAAAACCTTTTTCAACTTATACTTAAACCATTCAATTATATCCAATGAGAAATGAACAATAGTATAAGAGTTACACCAATACACCACAATACACCATG
>SNQJ01S0011115.1:562945-609535 GCA_010110895.2 Picea sitchensis
CTACGGAAAAAGTTGTTTGCCTTGAGAAAGGGTGATGGTGATTATGTAGCCAAGCACTTGAATGCATTTAATACTATTGTGACCTAGTTTATTATGTAGCAAAGCACTTGAATGCATTTAATACTATTGTGACCCCGTTTATTATGTAGCCAAGCACTTGAATGCATTTAAGTTCCTACTTGATGTGTGCATTATTCAATGTAATAGTTCTTTGATTTCTATAGCGGAAATATCTATAGGATCTACACCTTCACAATCAGAACCTCCTAAACAAGCTCTTGCTTTAGAAAGCAAGTTGCCTACAAAGAAGATAATGCTATGGCACTAAAGTGTAGCATCTTGCTCTTGCGCACACATGATTTTACTTATTCTTTGAGGACACTTGCGTGCAAGTGATCCAGTTTGTATATGGTTGTTTGTTTCACTTATGGATTTAGATGATGATGTTGTTGGATTATGATGTTATGTTATTTGATATCTATGTATAGACAGGTGCTATTGACGAGTTTCTCCTGAGTGTGCAGGACACTCAACAGATCGAGGATGTCGATGGCATCAAGGGACCTCCTTGAACTCTGGATCGAGTCAGGGAGTGGACTGTATATGGTTGGGTATTTCTATTTATGCATATGTGACATATGATCGGGTATATTATGATGTTGTTTATGGATCGTTGACAATTTTCGTTGATGGATGCAGGTTGACGATTGCTTGCTAATCAGACTCACATAAGGAATAAAGGGGCCATGCACAACAACCATGTATTGAGGGAGAGGTGTAGCAGCAACCCTGCCACAACCTACTAGCACTCCCCCCGTGGCTCAAATTGTAGGTTAATGATTACCTAGTTCGAGAGATCCACGATGCCGTGAGGGCAGACTGAGACAGTCACTCATGAAGATTCTAAGGGGTGCACAATAATGCGGGGTCCTTATTCCTTAGAGGCCCTTAGTCTCTCACAAGGTTGCCTGATGGAGTATTGACTCCAAGGGTTCAACAACTACCAAAATTAGTCAAAGGCGAGTTGCATCCTTGGAGCACGTAGTGAGTCTTGAAGGGCACGTCACATAAATAAAACATGAATAAAGGTGAGTGGCACCCTTGGAGCACGTAGTGTGTCTTGAAGGGAACGTCACATAAATATAACATTAATAAAGGCGAGCGACACCCTTGGAGCACGTAGTGCGTCTTGAAGGGCATGTCACGATGTTAATAAAGGCGAGTCAATGAACCTATGTGCCTAGAAAATTGTTGATATTGTGGTAGTTTCGGGAGGTATCAACCTCCATTGTGACCCTTTGACAAGATTAGAATATTCCGGAAGCAAGAAAAGAAGTGAATGTAACCCTAGAAGAGATGTCGGCTAAGAGAGATAATTAATATGAATTAATTAGTACCTAGAATGAGAAATCGGCCCAGGCAGCATGCCAGAGCCAATATAAATACAGGGCGTCGGTTCTCATTTTACACACAACTCTCAGAACTACAGAGAGACACTTGTGCACACTGCAGTCTGGCAGTCTTGTGCATAAGTTCTGGAGAAGGTGCTGCCGCTAGTTCTGAAGCCTATTGTTTCTATCTTTCTGGGTTGGACTCTCTGATCAGCTTTGGTTACTTCTTGCTTGGTGCATTAGCCTTGCTTGGTTGTTGGTTTTCTACCATGGTTCTTCTCTTTGTCAAGGTCAAGGTGCTCGGAGGGTGGCTTCGGCCTATGGTTGGGTGACAATAGTGATATTGTCTATGGTAAAATGAGCACATTCTAAGAGGTTATGGGCCCACACCTCCTTCATTTCAGTCTAACTGCTGGAAGGGAGCATAACCATTAGCATACTAAGCTCATTGATGAACTGCTGCTAGGATTTACTAGCAGGAGCAGCCTCCAAGACATTGTCTCTAGGGTTACTAGCAGGAGCAGTTGCAGAAACCCTAAAACCCCGATCCAACACCTTGTGATGGAACATCTCGCTCAAGAAGAAGGTATTCAAGTGTGCCTTAGTCCAATGCAACTCTTGGCACTCTCAGAAGGTAGAAACGTCAAAGTTGAGGTTTTGAATCAAGGCATGACCAGTCACCAGTCAACCGAAGTCATGAGTGAAAAGACTAGTCATCTACACTACTCAGCACTCACAAGAATGATTGAAGATGACATGTGGATAATTGATAGTGGAGCTTCTAGGAATATGACGGGAGATCAAGCCAGACTCTCAAATCTAAATGAGAAGAATATATTGTACAAGGTAGAGCTTGGAGACAAAAGCATTTACCTAGTCGAAGGATTTGGACAAGCCTCCGTCAAGTTGAAAACAAGTAACAATGTTCATTTGAGCAATGTCTTATATGTACCTGGTTTAGAAAAGAATCTTGTATCCATATCTTGCCTAGAAGACAAAGGAAACATAATAGCTTTCGTAGATGGAAAAGTGTTATCTTGGCATAAAGACTCCAACATAGAGAATGTTAGGGTTATTGGAACCCGTGAAGGAAATCTATATAGACTACTAGAACAAAATGAATAAGCTCTTGTACATGATGAAGTCAATCCCAATGAACTTTGGCACATAAGGTACACTCATATTAACTATCAAGCATTACCTTTCTCAAAAATATGGTTGAAGGAATACCATAATTGTAGTCTACACATGAAGGATTTTGTAAAGGATGTGCTCTTGGAAAGAATATCAAGAAACCATTCCCAAGCAGTAACAATAGATCTAATGAGATTCTAGATCTAATACACTCAGATGTTTGCGGTCCGATGCCAGTCAAATCTCTAGGAGTTTCTCTTTACTACATAATCTTCATAGATTATTCAAGAAAGACTTGGTTATATCTCCTGAAGACAAAGGACGAAGTATTCAACAAGTTTCAAGAATTCAAAGCAGAAATGGAGAACCTCACAAACAAGAAAATCAAGACCTTGAGAACAGATAATGGAGGAGAATACACATCAAAGGAATTCGTTGCATTTTGCAAATCGGCAGGGATTAGGAGGGAGCTGACTATTCCTCATAATCCTCAACAAAATGGTGTAGCAGAAAGGAAGAACATATCTATTGAATAAACTGTGAAGGCACTACTAAACAATCAAGGTTTATCTATGTTCTTACGGGGAGAAGCAACCATGAAAACAATATATGTTCAGAACAGAAGTCCTCACCGCATATTGAAAGATATGACTCCATAAGAAGCCTTCTTAGGTAAGAAACCTAATGTGGAAAACCTAAGAATCTTTGGATGTCCTGTTTACTCTCACATTCCCAAGGACAAAAGGAATAAATTAGAACCCTCAGGAAAGAAGGGCATATTCGTCGGATATAATGAATCATCCAAGGCTTATAGAATCTATATCCCAGAACAACATAAGATTGAAGTCAATAGAGATGTGACCTTCAATGAAAAGATGGCTTTCAAGAAATCCATAGAAGAAACTATAGAAGAAGAAGAGTATGAAGAGCCTATTGAAGAAGGCACATGTCTTCCAGAAAACCAAAATGAAGAAAAGGAACAACTTGATCATCCGATGAAACCATGTGAGACCATTGATTTAGACATTGTACCTAAGACCAAGAAACGACTAGCTTGGCTTGAAGCAACCCTACAAGAAGCATAAAGACTCAAGGGATCAAGTGGGACCTTCAAAAAACGTAAGAAGCCCAAAAGATTCTCCAACTATGCAACATGTATGACAAAGCTTATAGATGAAAAACCTACCACATTTGAAGAGGCAGTTCATAAGAAACAATGGAAAGAAGCCATGACAGAAGAACACCAGTCCATCGTGAAAAATGATGTATGGGAAATTGTGCCTAGACCTAAAGAAAAATCAATAGTAACTTCAAAATGGGTATATAAGATCAAACATGCAGCAGCTGAAAGTGTGGATAAATATAAGGCAAGATTCGTAGCTAGAGGGTTCTCCCAGAAGGAGGGAGAAGACTATGACGAAACATTTGCTCTGGTTGCTAGATATACTTCCATTAGAGCTATCATGTCTCTTGTCACTTCCATGGGATGGAGTTTACATCAGATGGATGTAAAGACATCTTACCTCAATGGAGAAATCGAAGTTTAAGTATATATTGAACAACCTCAAGGGTTTGAAGTACATTCTAAAGACACTCATGTTTTCAAACTAAAGAAAGATTTATATGGACTCAAGCAAGCTCCAAGAGCTTGGTATGCCAGAATAGACAACTATCTAATGAGACTTGGTTTCTCCAAAAGTCATGCAGATCCAAATATTTACTACAAAGTCATGAACAATGTACCTGTTATTCTACTACTATATGTCGACGATCTATTCCTAACAGGTGAAGAGTCTCTCATCATCCATTGAAAAAAGGAACTAGCTTCTGAGTTTGATATGAAAGATCTTGGTCTCATGCATTATTACTTGGGACTAGAAGTATGGCAGAAGCGTGGTGAAGTATTCCTTGGACAAGGAAAGTATGTAATAAATATTCTTCAGAAGTTTGGAATGATGGATTGCAAATCCATGGACACTCCTATGACCACATATATAAGAAAAGTAAGAGATTCAGATTTTTATCCAGTAGTTCCATCACTATATCGACAATTGATTAGGTCATTGATGTATTTGGTAAATACTCGACCAGACACTTGTTTTGCCCTAAACACACTAAGCCGGTTCCAGGTGGAACCTAGACATGAGCATTGGACAACTGCAAAGCATGTTTTAAGGTATATCCATGGGACACTAAACTATGGTTTAAGATATACAACATCCAGTGTTATACAACTTCATGGATTCACAGATTCAGATTGGGCAGGAAGTGCATAAGACAGAAAGAGTACTTCATGGATGTATTTCAGCTTGAGTTTCGTTATGATATCTTGGGGCAGCATGAAACAGAAGTCTGCCGCACTCAGCACAACTGAAACAAAATATATCGCAGCATGTGAGGCATGTACATAAGCAATATGGTTGAGAAAGTTGATTTCTAATTTATTTGATCAGGTTCCATATTCAACCATAATACACTGTGACAATCAGAGTTGTATAAGGCTATCAAAACACCCAATGTTTCATGAACGGTCGAAACACATTTGGATCAAATACTACTTTATTCGAGATAAAGTCCAGGAAGGAGAAGTAAAGCTCCATTACATCCCCATAGATGAGAAGACAATAGATATCCTGACAAAGCCTCTGTCCATAATAAAGTTTACATATTTCCGAGACAAATTGGGGATCGTGGAAATAACTCCCTTAGCTTAAAGGGAAGAAGTGACTCACCAGGTTGGGAGGGAGCACTGACATATTATTGAATTGAGGACAATCATTTTCAAGGTTGAAAAATGGTCAAGCTTGGGCAGTTCCTTTCCAGTTCAGAAAGTGGTTTGAGATTTCTGACGGACAGGCATTTTCCAGTTCGGAAAATGGTCCAGATCGAATGGTCATTTTCGTAATGAAAATGGTTTGATGGATTGTTTATGTACCATAGACAGTGATTTCCCATTGTGGTTAACATGGGGAATGGTCTAGGACAATATCTCTTCTTGACGGTCACTCTCAGTAGTGGTCAAGAATACTGGTCTGCCTCGTCGGACAATCATTCTTTCGAAGCTCACAGTCATGAGCAGTTTCGAAGAATGGTCCGTTTTGGAGGTTGGTGCAGAACAATCATTTCCTTAGGAAATGGTCCGAACAGTCATTCCCTAGGGCAGATTCATTCTCTCTAGGTTGAACTTTGTTTAGTGATGAAGGAATGGCCTAGATAGGTGAATGGTCTAGGTTCATAAATCAAGAAAAGGATTTCCCTAGGGAAGACTCATTCTCTCCAAGTTGCACTTTGTTTAGTGCAGGAGGAATGGCCCAAGATAGGGAATGGTCCAGGCTCAAAAATCAAGACAATTATTCTTCCTTGCTTGAGAAGAATAGTCCAGATAGCCCATCATTGATGTTCTACTATGAGGGCAAATGCTCTTCTAGATCTCATAGATGTGAGTGGAAGAATGGCCCAGATGACTCAATTTATATCATAACATTGTTTCTGTGCAGATTGATATCAATTGATATAATGGAGACTGCATGTCTCCAGATAATAGAGATATTCTACTGTGGTGGAAATGTTCCACTGTTTGTGACTGTGTGTCACAGATTGAGTAGTTGTGTACTACTATGAATAAACACAATTGTGTTCTGTCAATTGACATTGTACCAGTTGTCATGGAGATTATCCAGTTGGATAATAATGACGGTGCTCGTGATGCTACCAGTTGAATGGTTTGTTTGTGCTCAAGATCATTATCAGTTATACCTCCCTATCTAGGAGGGAGTGTTGATATTATGGTAGCTTCAGGAGGTATCAACCTCCATTGTGACCCTTTGCCAAGAATATAATATTCCGGAAGCAAGAAAAGAAGTGAATGTAACCCTAGAAGAGATGTCGGCTAAGAGAGATAATTAATATGAATTAATTAGTACCCAGAATGAGAATTCGGCCCAGGCAGCCTGCCAGAGCCAGTATAAATATAGGGCGCTAGTTCTCATTTTACACACAACTCTCAGAATTACAGAGAGACACTTGTGCGCACTGCAGTCTGGCAGTCTTGTGCGCAAGTTCTGGAGAAGGTGCTGCCGCCGGTTCTGAAGCCTATTGTTTCTATATTTCTGGGTTGGATTCTTTGATCAACTTTGGTTACTTCTTGCTTGGTGCATTAGCCTTGCTTGGCTATTGGTTTTCTACCAGGATTCTTCTCTTTGTCAAGGTCAAGGTGCTCAGAGGGTGGCTTCGACCTATGGTTGGGTGACAATAGTGATATTGTCTACGGTAAAACAAGCACATTCTAACAAAAACAATATTTTGTTTTGACATGGTTAGGCTTAAAATAAATGTTAAATGAGTAATTTTTATTAATTATAAAATTCCCTTAAAAATTCTAAGCCTAGTTGAAAATTAAGCCTAGGTCTAAATAGGGTAAGAAGACTAAAAACTAAATAATTAATTAATAAACGAGGGATGAAGAAAAATCAAGTTAAGAATTTAATAGAGAATTTTTTTATCTAAAGATTTAATTACTGATTATGTGCAAGACATGCTAAATTGGAACTTAGACAAGAAAATAAATGAATGTAAAATGGAATGTGGAAACATAGAAATGAATCTAGTCTAGTCTAACTAAGTAACTTTTCTAAATAAAACACAACTAAGTTTTAGAAAAGCGCCAGTCATTAAAAGGAAATAGAGGGAATAAAGAGACAACAATGAGTGTTTTTAGGATGGGTGAGGGAAATTGACATTTAATTAAATTAAATAAATGATTTTTTGGTGCAACTAAGGGATCGGGTGATAAGTATACAGGGGAGAGTATTTTCTAATTAATTTTTAATAAATTGAATTAAACGTGCAAATGGCAAGTGGTCACTAAGAAGAACTCTATAAAAGTAATGGCAGAGAAGATGAATGGATCATGTCTGGTATGTGTAAAGTTATGCTGTCGAAATTTCTTTGACTGATTTTTGTTGTGGGAGTTGGGATACCCAGCTCGAAAGGAGAGTGGTAGCTCAACCTTGTGAGGCGAGTTGGGAGCTATATTTTTCTATGGTTTTGTGTTTGTGCATGGCCCCTTTGCGGCTCATGGGGCTGAGGGGGAAGAAGAGTACCCCTAGTGTTGGATGGAAGGTATTGGTGTAGTCTCGACGGTTAACTGGCAGGAGACAGGAGGGAGCGCAAGCATGAAAGAACAACATCAGATCCTTCGCCTTTGGTTACGGTAATCCTATTGTGATTTAAATTCTATGCGGTTTAAAATTGTATGAGTCCATTGAAGTTGTCATGACCGTGTTGTAAAACTGCTAATGAATTAGCAAGTTCTTTATAGATAGAGCGTGATAAAAAGGATTTATGGATTGTGATTCCATTTTTTTTCCACAAATAAGTGATTGCTAAATTCCTTGCTTTTTGGACTCCTTCTTTTCGACCCAGACATTAGAACTTGGATGGTGCCATGGTAAATTACAGTCCTAAATTTTTTGTCTAGCCTTCACTGAGATCGTTGGTACATTTGTTAGTTAATTATGTGCTTGTAATTACTGGTTAGCATCCTTGAATCATCTAATGCATCCCCTATCAAGTATAATTGCATAGTGAGTGTAACCCATACTTAGTCGTGACAAGCTCCTTCCCTGTTGATCCTTTCATATCAAACTTATAATCAACCACAACTCTAGACTCATTCTGAGAGGGATGATCGAGAACCTCCACCCCTAAAGAGGAAACCTTCGGTGGCTCGCTGTAGTAGCCAAGGTAGAATTTTTGGTGCGCAGAACCCTCGCCTAGAGAGGCCTTCAGATTGAACCCTGCGAGGGGTCAGAGTGCATCATTTTCGAGAGGACAAAATCATCTTTAAGCGTTTTCAATCTTGCTTGCCAAAACTTTGGATACTGTTGTCTTGACTGTACCCATTTTGTTCTGGCTTGAATAACTAAACGCTTTGAAAAATAAATCTTGTGGTGCTTGATTAAAATACTAAAAACTAATAAACTGTCCTTAGATCTAAACTGGAACTCTTCCTTTGAATTTCGATCCTTGTGTAGCAATATCAGTATGGCTGAAGGTGCTCTAAGGATACTGTCTATGACTCCTATCTATGGATACTACCTTTTATTTGTGTGCATCGTTCCTTGTGTCTTGACAGATCTATGCCTTAACCTTTGCGATTTTTGGTATTTTTGCTCAGCATTTTTGTGCTTAATTTTCCCAACAATTTCCGTTTTTATTCACCCCTTTTACTCAACGTTTTTCTGAATCCCCCCATCGTTTCTTTTCCCAGCGGAATCCCTCCTTTGCTCAACGAATTGACCTCTCCTCAAATCAATGAATTTATTATTGTGATTGTTTCTTTTTCTCGTTTATCAAATTACCTTATTACCTCCCCCTGTTAGGTATAAATCGCCAGCGAATTCGTATTTACCCTCAGAGGCTCGGATTGGGTGTATACCTGCTCTTGCTCGATGTTTATTTTCTCGTTTTCTCGGTGATTTCCTTAATGCCAACGTTTTTATTGCTGACCCTTCTCTGTGTGTTCTTAATACCGTTGAAAAGGGGGTACGGGTGCATTTTTCTGACAAAGCTCTCTCCATGTTTGGTATCGCCACGATTGGGCGTTGCTCCCAGCACAGAGCTATCATTTCGCTGCAATTGGGCCTTGGGATTTAGTTTTATTTGTTGACAACCTCCTTTACTCCTCCACATCTGCAGTGCTACTCCCTTTAAGCATTGAGCATTAAACCTTCCTGAACAATACTAAGTCAATGGGATTTCGATTCTGCTGCTCATTCATTAAAATCTCCGATTTTGTTGCATGTTTGTTTGATGTCTCGGTACTCTTTTTGTTCTTTACTATGGAGGTCGAATTAACCTCAAAACATGGTTTATTACTATAACTTATTATTTGTTTCCTGATTTATTTTAACATATTTTAAGTTAGCTTGAGTGCTTGGATTATGGTTGTTAAAAGACTTGGGTCCTTCATAACTCCTTCATTTGGATACATGTGTAGATTTACTTCTATCCTTTACTTGTGTGATGTATCTCCTTATAGTTATTTAATGGGAGTATGTAAGTAATAGGAACCCCTCTAGTTCCTTTCCGATCGATTTATTACCTTATATAGTGATGTGCAAGGTTGTGCCAATTCTTATTATGTTATTAAGAAATGTGTAGCTAGGTTAGTAGGTATGTAGTTGAACTAAAGAGGACTGTTGGGGCTTGGATCACTCGAAAATAATCTTAAATCGATGTAGTTAGATTTCACGAGCGCCTTGAAAAAATGTTAATATATGTTTTTTGAATTTCTCGCTCACTTTGAGAATAATGTTAAATGAATGAATGGATTACTCGTGAGCCATTAATTAGGTGAATGTATGATTGTTTCATAATTGTGTTTACTTGTGCGCAATGAATCCAACGCAATGTATGATTGATATGTAATTTGCTTACTCTTGCGCAAATATAAATATAATGAAAGGAATGACATTCTAGATAATAATATATATAATGTGTTGAATAAATTTGTGGACCTTAGACTCCTTGTGCAATTGGAATGTAGTGAATGGAATGTTGTTCTGGATAGTAAATTATCGCGTGCATAAGGATGATGTATTGAATGATTTTTGTAGTTACTTTGGCGCCATAAAATTTAATGAATGCTTACCTTGCACCATTGATTTTGCAGTGATTTAATATTGGATTGCTTGTGAAATGGAATGATGATGGATGTACAATGTTTTAGCTTGATTACTCACGCACCCTTCATTAATGGTGACACATGATTAGTTTAGTAATGAAATTTTCTTGCGCGCCTTAATTTAAGTGGGCATGTGATTTCTTCGTCATTCTTCCTTGCACCTTGAATTTAATGTTAACTAATCTGGGTCATGAAATTATGTATATGTATGACTTATTGGCAACTAGTTTTCTCTTGTGCCATTACTTAAGTTGATGGGTGATTATTCTAATTTTTTTTTACTCTCGCGCACAACGAATAATTAAATGTTGATGTATGATTGATAACGATAATGATTAACCTTGCACCATGGTTAATTGATGTTTAGGATTGATAGATTGATGAAATAGATGATCGTAGATGCCGTTGATTTAGCTAGATGATTGGATTGATTGGGTTAGTGGGATGTAGACACCTCCTTGTTTCTCAGAACAGTCACCATCCCTTAGACCTTAAATGGTTAAAATCAATTGGAACCTGGGCTTGAGTGTTGCTTATGTGTCCTGGAGGTCCTAACCTTGCAGGGTAGGATGGGCGGGTAGTCATTTGATGTTCATTTTCTAATTGAATGTTGATGTAAATTGCTTCAAGATAATTGATGTGCTTATATAATACGCTATGTATGTTTACGTGTCGCTATCCTTGGATGACGTGTTGAATGAGTCATTAGTGATTTCCATGATGAGTAGCTGGTATTGCTTTTACTTATGATGTTGTTGATTAGGCGATGTTGTGATCATGTATTAATGTTAATTTCTTAATGAAAAAAAAAAATTGCTTCGCTATGATTTGTATCAAGATAAATATTTTTTTATAAACTTTCTAGAGAGAGAGATGGAAGTGTAGTCATGCTTTTAGAATACTCGACATTTCAATCCACAAGTTGGGATCATCATCGGGAGGTTGTTAAGATCCTGATGATGATCCCAACTTGTGGATTGAAACATCGAGTATTCTAAAAGCATGAACACATTTCTCTCTCTCTCTCTTTCTCTCTCTCTTAAAAACTCTATGGCGGAAAATTATGAACATTTTAATAAACTTTTTCTACGGAAAAAATTGTTTGCCTTGAGAATGGGTGATGGTGATTATGTATCCAAGCACTTGAATGCATTTAATACTATTGTGACCCAATTTATACTATTTTGAATCAATTTAATTCATTTAAGTTCCTACTTGATGCATGCATTATTCAATGTAATAGTTCTTTGATTTCTATAGTGGAAATATCTATACGATCTACACCTTCACAATCAGAACCTCCTAAACAAGCTCTTGCTTTAGAAAGCAAGTTGCCTACAAAGAAGATAATGCTATGGCACTAAAGATTGGGCCATATAGGTGAGAAGGGCCTAGGAGCGTTGAAAAACAAAAATCTTGTGGATGGATTGAATTATTATGCTCTTGAAATTGATTTTTGCAATCATTGCATATATGAAAAACAAAATCTAGTTCAATTTTATTCTAGTTTTCACAAATCTTCTAGGTTGTTAGACTTAATCATTCTTATGTATTTGGTCCAAATAAAGTTCCTTCAATTTCTAAGGCTTTGTATTATATGTTAGTCATTGATGATTATTTAGAAGGGCATGGGTATGTTTTATTAGAATTAAATATGAGGTTTTTAGTTGATTTATATAGTTTAAAACTCTCTTGGAAAATTAGACTGGTAGGAAGATTAAGGTGTAAAGAACTAATAATGGCGGTGAGTTTTTGTTCTGTAATAATTGATAAGTTTTATAAGGAGAATGAACATTTAAAGACATAAGACAACTCTAGATACCCATCAATAGAATGGAGTTGGAGAATGAATAAACAAAACGATGATGGAGATAACTAGGAGTATGATTAGTGGAGCCGACTTAGAGAAGAAGTTATGGGAATACATATTTTCTACTATATGTTACTTGATTAACATGTCTTCCACATCATCTCTTGTGGATAAGACCCCTATGGAGGTCTGGATGGGAAATAATCCCTCAGTTCAACATCTTTGTGTTTTTATTTATTGTGAGGCATATGCTCATGTGGCTGAGGAGAAGTAGTGGAAGTTGGATAACAACATTGCCAAATGTGTCTTCATTGTCTATGGCATTGGTGTGAAAGGGTACAAGCTTTGGGATCTTGTAGCTATAATTTTGTTTTTCGAGGGAAACACTCTTGGGCAAACCCACCGGTTACTTTCCCTCATTTCGAGGATGGTACCTAGGGTAAACCAGATTTTATAGAAAGTCAAGGATTCTTCGATAGTGTACTCATTTAAGAGATCAACATGTCACTTGCGGGATTGAACCTGGGCAGGGGGAAAACACCCCTCAACACAAACCATTGGGGCTAAACCCAATTGACAATGGCTATAAAGTTTTTGTTTAGAAGGAATGTTATTTTCAGAGAAGTTAAGCCTTCTCCCATGTTGGTTGAGCGAGAAGATGATGAGAAGAAGTCATTGGTTCAACTACCACCCAAGACTGAGAAAATTGAAACAAAAAATGAACAAGAAGTTCATGATGGAACTGATGATGAGGAGGGTTCAGAAAGTTCGAAAGAGGAGGAAGAAACTCCACCTTAAACTTTAAGGAGGTCCACTTGGAAAAGAAGGAAATCATACATGTATAATTATAGTCTGTCTAATTTCATATGTATATTTGTTTTATTTGCTAACATCGATGAGCCTAGAACCACCACAAGGAGAACACCTTATAGCAAAGGTTTTTAGTGTTACAAAATTTGATAAAATTTTCAAAACAAACTCCGCTACAACCTCCTCTATTGGTTGCAGATGTTTTAACGGATGTTCCATATAACTAAAAAAGATTTGGCGGGCATAGGTTGTAGCAGATTTATTTTTTCGGTGTTTTATTGTCAAAAACGCACCGCTGCGCCATTAATTAAAATGCCCCAGGGTGTACCAAAACATAAAACGCACTGGAGCGAAATTACATCAAATTCCCTGAAATGTACATAAAATTAAAAAAGCACCGGTGCACCATTACATAAATTCAGACATAAAAAACAACATCGAGCACCATTACATGAAAATGATTTGGTGTGTACATAAGACGAAAACACGCCAATTTTCCATTATATTATTTCCCCAATGCTTACATATGAAACAAGTGCACTGGGACAGTTATGGTTAATATGCCCTAGATTCCCATTTTGTTGTATGCAACTTCGGTGTGGTTGTATTTTATGTTTGTTTTGGTGCTTGTATAGTTCGTAAGTTTCAGTGCATATACTAAATATAACACCTCGAGGTGCTTGTATTATTAAACGCATTGGTGCGTTTAAGTTTTTTAAAGCACCAATGTTGTTATTATATTTAAATAACCGATGCGTATTTATTACATGCCCACTGTATAATTTGAAAACGATATATATTATCGCACATTTTATGCATCGATGATTCTGTATAATTAATATGTACCAGTGCTTTAGTATCCTTAATATGCACTGGTGTGTATAACCCCTTAAGAAACACATATGTCTATATTATTTCAGGCACCATTTTGCGAGTTCATAAGAATGCACCAATATGTATATATTTTAATTAATTGTTGTTTTTACAAATATTTTTTATAATCATATTTTTTTAATAATTTTGTTATTGCATTTTTATATAATGAAAACATTAATGCCTTATCCAAGGGATTACACCTCTGTTATTTGCAACAATGTAAATCATTCACAATTAATCAATTATTTGCAACAATGTAAATCATTCACATATTAACTAATCAACAATGCAACATTTTACAACATTTAGCAATGCAATAAAATAACAAACCCATTTTATTATATATGAATAAGAGACCCATGGTCATGCAAAATGGGACAACGTAAAGGTCCACAATAATCAAAATGGAGCCAACATGTAATTGTTACAGTTATTGGTAACATGTCCTCATGCAATTGAGACATTATGTCCACTACATTAAGAAAAAATATCCATGATTTTTACAGACCGATATTACAAACTACATAAAACTTGCAATAACATTCAATTATATTGATTTTCATTCATCACTTGAACTGTTGTCATTGCTTAAGTTGTATGCATCCCTCATTTCTTGATCAATTGTAGGCAATATTGTACTTTGATCATCTAAACAAATGTTTTCTTGCTCGACTTCTCGTTGACGTTCCAAATACTCTTGTTCCATCTACAAACATATAAATAAAGCATAATAAGTAAATCTACTTTTATAATATAGTAGAATATACATGATTGTGTAAATAAAAAATCCTACCAGATCAATGATTGATTCATAAACTAAACACATCGTTTAGAAGCCTTGCCTCATGACGGTTATCACAAGATATTCTACTAGCTCCTCTCCATACTTTGTTTCCTACATGTTTAATACGCCATGACAAAGCATAGTCTATATAATTAATATAAAGGTTTCTTATTGTTTCATTAAATATAAAACAAGAGAAGTTAAACAACATAACTACTTACAAATTGTTCAATTAAACCTTGATACTTCAACATAATCACAACTCTTAGTTAAGCCAATGTTGATCAATTGTTCGATTGACTCTTCTTTGTATGTTAGCACCTATTATTAGACATCCATGGATCAGTGTAAACTAATTATTCAAATATAATTATGAAAACTTAAGTAACGTCAAAAACGTAAGTACTTACAAACTTTGCAATCAACCCTTTTTTCCTTGTCGTCTTGTCTTATGTGTTGATTGAGTTCCATTTTGTTTTCTTTTCTACACCAAAACAATTGAAAATTATTATTTAATATGATAAATAAATTTGATGTACAAAAAAGAATAAATGAATGATGACATACCTCTGATGCACGTTGTTGTTGGGATGCAACCTCCCGTTATGCAATTATGTTCATTTCTTTTACCATCTTCTTGTACACTCTTTTGGACATCCCTACTGACATGTATTGGATTTCCCCTTGTTTTTTGCTTGGAATTTTCATAATCTTAAATGGACATGAAAGTAAATATAGAAAAACAAATTAATTTGGAAATTATTGGAACATATTATAGAAAAACATGTGTAGTAATAATACCTTTTATATGACTCTTTTTTGTTATTGTAAGTTTTTGTTATTGCAAGTCTCACAAGTCTCATTGACCATGGATCCATAAATGTTTCTTGCAGTATACATATAACATGACTCTTTTTTGTTATTGTAAGTTTTTGTTATTGCAAGTCTCACAAGTCTCATTGACCATGGATCCATAAATGTTTCTTGCAGTATACATATAACCTTATTCTTGGAATCACTGGATTGATTTTTGTATTGTAAGTGGAAATGATGTCTATACGTTCTTTCCACTATATCCCTCAAATAACTGTAAAACATTTTCCCCCTCTCATTAACTTCATGCACCACTTCAGATGAATTGATGACCAAGCCGTCATCATCATTTACATCCTTAACAATTTTTGTTCTCTTAGGACGAGATTCCATTCCCTCTCTATCAGTCGCTGCATAACATTAAAAAAAAGTGAAATCGAGTGTTTAAAACTTGTTAGAGATTAATGTTAAGAAATTTGTTTTTAGTAAAAGTCAAAGAAAAATATAATGCTGGTTACCTTTCGATCCACATGTTTCCTCTCTTTGCAATATTTCCATAAAGCTTAAATTATGCTCTTTTGCACTGATATTGTGAACAATCTTATCGACTTTCTTCAAGGTTTTGCTATGCATGACATGAATTAACCAATATTAAATTATATATTAACTTTTTAACAAAGCTTAAAGAACTTGTATGGCTCTCTTCTTTGGATGAGCTACCATCGCGATCATTGCAATAAGATGTTTTCTTTTAACTTCTATCATCCATCTTGTATAAAAAAAAAAACTAGGAATCATGAGAAATATAAATTATGAAATTTTTATACAATCTATAATGTCGGTGCGCTTCATTAAACATAATGCACTGAGGCGTCAAACATAACTCGCACCGACATGTACTATTAGTCATTGCGCACCGCTAACTCATACACATATGATATGAAATCAATACTATTTATTTTTTTGACCAATTAGTGCTTTACATAGATATATGTGCCCCGGTGCACTTTTATATCCAATGAGCATCGAGGCGATTTTCCTATACAGTGCACATCAGGGCGTTTTTCCTGTATATTCGCATCGCGTACTGCGAAAAATATTTAAAAAAAAATCACTGACAATGACTGAGTTGACAGGGTTTGGGATCCGATGCAATGAGTGGTACCATTGCAATAGATACCAAACATCCCATTTGCAACTAAATAAACCCTATAAAAATCTATTGCTTAAAAAATTAAACCCTAAAAAAATCTATTGCTTATAAAAATAAACCCTAGAAAAATCTATTGCTTAAAAACGAGGGGAACAAGAAAGCTACAACTTCCAATATCAAAGGTAACTATGAAACCCTTATATTTTTTTAACATACATTGAAAATAGTTTGAATCAAATAGAGAAAAATTGAAATAATCAGTAGAACGAAATCACATACCTGAAATTTCTTATTTGCAAATTTGTTTGTGCCCTACAGATCCCTTCCAATTTTGGCTCTTCAAAAAATCTAGCCACTCCAAAGTCTTTCGTGGTAAATCTCTCTTCCACAAATCTTCCCTCTAAATTCTTCCAAAAAAATGAATTAATGAGTAGTGTTTTCATTTATAAACAAATATGTTTTGAAAAATGAATTTTTCTCTATTTTTTCGCTATGTTTTTTCATTTAGCATGTAAAAACACTTATTAAACTATATATTTTAAAAAGTAAGTTTTCCATCAAATCGGTGCGCCTCATCAAATAATGTGTCCCAGTGCATATATAGTAAAAAACACACCAATAACAATTTGATCGACATAATAGAAATGAAAACCTCTACTATTAAAATTTACAGATATTTTAGTTTGCAGAGATTTTAACGGATGTGACAGTTTGGTGCGTTGCATAGTTTGTCTCACTGGTGCGTTCTATACACACACACACACACACACACACACACACACACATACACAAACTAGCGCATTATAAAATACATAAACCCACTGATAAATTTTAATATCATATTCATGCACGTATTGACGATGGTTTTGGCTCAAATGTAGGGGAAAGAAGGTTATAATATTGAATGGTCAATACTTCATATTTCAGATGATTCCATGTCGTTGCAAGTTTGTCAACTTATCCAACACCATTTGAAGTAAGTCCATATTTATTTATAATTCATTTATCTGATTGAGTTTATTTCATTTATGCACTTGCATTTGAATAATTGTTCATTGAATTTTGTAGGATCATAAATTGGGATCGAGTACGAATGAGCAAGATATTCCACCAATGCAAAAATGTCGCAAGCTCTTATTAGGAGAAAGATACCGCATACAAATTTTTGATGAAAATGGACAACTTCCTTACCCTGCCAATTGTAACATGCTATCTTCTAGTAACCTGCAGCTTGGGTCAACGATATTACACTGTGAATTGGATCTCTTTTATGACACGTTAGTGGTATGTGGTTGTTCAAAATGTAAAGGGTTGAATAATAACCCCCGACGTGTCATATTGTCTCATTATATTAATGGTTGAATACCCAAATTTATGGTCTAATACTTCCCACTATGGTTGATAATGCAATAGGTGATACATAAAACACATGTAGGAACACTTCCATGTGCTCCTTTTTTGAAAATTTGGAAATCAGATCAACTATGTTTCCTCCTAAATTGCCCAACCTGTCTCCTTATGTTGAGACAACATAGAGTTCTTATAGTGAGCCAAAGTATGATATCAATACTACCCAAAACATCACTACTAGGAGATAAAAAAAGTTGTATAAGCTAAGAGCATAAATGTCCAAGTACACACCAAAGTTTGTTCAATTGTTAGAAGGTAGTGACGACTTCCCTGTTCGTATCCATCTAGAAGGTAAATACCAATCCAATTACAATCAAACTTTGTATGGCGCTTGGTTGTCGTCCATGCATGTGCTCGATGTTGGAACCAAATTATTTTTTTGTGGTAATAGTTATATGATTTCCAAGTCTAAAATAGATGTTGCAAATCTTGTGTTGTTTATCCTTTCACATGTATTTGTTCCTCCCAAAAAATCAATGACACCTATGCCATTTTGTGGTCCTCTTTATAATCGGTCTGATTACTTGAATATTTTCAAATACAAACATAACATTTCCATGTATAGTATGTGCATGAATGGTTATGATTTTGGAAAATTTAACAAGAAAAACTTATTGTATATCACGATCGTCCACAAACTCATGGGAACATCGTAGGGTTCATAAATAGTTGCAGGGCCTCATTATTTAGTCCAAATTGTTCCTTTGAGGAACACTACAATGACAAGCTGTTCTTTATGGAAAAGAAGGTATCCAGATTTGTTGTTGTGCATGCAATACGACGACGAGTTGTTAATAAACTATAACTTTCGTAGAACACTAATAACTCATAAAAAACGTCTTGCATTGGGTTTACCTTTAGATCTCCCTTTCGGACATAAGAAAAATATGATTGAGTAATTGGATTTTTGGATTTTCAATGGAAGTAATGTAAATGTATTGCTTAAGTCGACATTAGTTTGATAAAATGGTTGGTTGCATGTTACAATTATTACCTCAAAGATGGGGACTAAGCTCCCTATAACTTCTACACATGGACTTTTGTTTATTTTATTTATTGAGTTTGCTTAATATTTTTTATATATTAATAATGAACCTTAGTCATTATAATATTTTCACACTATAGATTGTATTAGGTCCTAATATGGCCCACATGTGAAAAATAATGACTTTGCTCTTAAATTTGATGCTTTATGGATTATTCATGATGCAAAGGGCCCTATAATATCAAACAGGCTCACAAAGGTAATATGTAAATCATCACTTATTTAAGGATCTCTTAGGATTAATTGTGGAGGACATATGATAGTTGTATATTACTTATTTGATAAGACATATGTATTAATAAAATGATTTTGAGTACATGATTACAAAAAATATGAGAATGAATATTAGTAATTGTAGAATTTACATAGACACTAATGTCATAGGATGCATGCACATTATGTAAAATTAAAATTTTTGGGAGAGAAAATATCATATGTCCATGTTATATAATGACTTTATGTCAAATTTTATTTTGTCTTAAAAAACATGGTGGTGGTTGGGACTGCATAAACCAATTAATTAAATTCATCATTTCCAAATAATTTGTCATTGTGTTTCATTTTTATAGAATCATCTTTGATGAAATTGCATGCATCTATAGATCTATTTTTATGGATTCAAAATATACATTTTTATATAAATGTTATTATTTGATAAATTGCATGCATTTATAGATATATTTTTATTAATTCCAAATATACAAAAAAATTATAAAAATGTTATTGTTTCCTATTATTTTAATACTTTTCGTGTAACATGTATCATAATTTAAAACTACAGGTCTTTGTTTTTGCAATAAAATTTTAACACGATCATTTAAAAAAAATATTGACACGCGTACAAACTAAAAAAAAACATATTGAATCTATTAACACATTTATTATTTTTTTCAGTATTAATATAAAGTGAAGTGCATTTTATAGTCTACTATGACACTTGACATAAGTCATCCCAATATAATAATTGAAACAAAAAAAGAACATCCCAATGTGGAAGATATTTGTACCATCACTACTCATAAATATAACAATTATAAATGTAATTATGAACAATTATTATAATATTATCGATAAAATAAATGAGAAAATAACATTTCATAAAAGTATTTTTTCTTTGCAAACATGTTTAATCCACATATTGTATCTTGCTGGAAATTAAAAAATTCATCTTGAAGATGAATTTAACATTATATGTCATTAATAGTTTAAGTTTTCGCAATTCCAATCCAAAGTAAATGATTTCATAAAACTAAAGTTAAACATTATATGACAATTCTAAATTTTAATGAGTGACAGATCTTAAATTTAATTTAAAAACAGAGAAATCATTAACATACCTATTATACATTTTATAAATCAAACAACAACAACATCAATATGATTTGAAAAAACACAATATACATGTGTGTTATATTGTTTATAGTGCACCAGTGCGATTGAAATCCCACCAGAGCGGTTGTTACATAAAAATGCATCGAGAAACAATTTAATTAACAAAGTACGTATGCAAACCTCCACAATTAAAGTTTTGTGAAGGTTTTGATTTGCAGAGGAAAAAACATAGGTCACTCTTTGGTGCTACTCATAATTTTGTGCATGGAATCGATCCTTTGCCACTTCCTCAGTGCTTTGCCTCACATCTCCTCCTCTGCAAGCCGCTTGAGTTTCTCCAAGATACTGTCCTCGTCATTCATGTAGCCATAATATGAACTGGCGTCAATTTTCTTGTAGATCACATACATACACCTCCTCTTCTTCTCCTCGAGGGGGCTTATCAAATATCTCTTTAGGGATGGGGAGGAATTTCGTAGCCCTGAAGTATCTGTAACTGGGGCCCTTGCCTATGGCACCAGGCACATCAAATTTCTTCCCTTCCAAGTCCATCATCTTGACCCCTACTTTGGCATAATTAAGACTTCCAATCTCTACAATCGGAGCTTCATAGTGCCCCTTTTCCTTGTTCAACAAGAAAGGACCCTGGTGGATGTATTAATTATAACAATGTGTCAGCCTCAATATTGACCTAAGCTCCATATTGTATATTTAATAGAAGTTAAGAAGCACATTTGTAAAAACAACCTGTTACCCCCCAAGCTAGGGGAAACTAAGAGATTATATCTCGAGGCCCATAGGTAGAAAACATGGAGTGTCGAGAGTTAGATTGACCAACAGATCTCAAAGGGCCCCTCTTTTCATCAACGCCTCATCATTAATCATCGGTAGCAGAGCAACATCCACCACATCGGCTTGGTCCAAGAAGACAGCGTGCCTTTCTCTATGAGGTAACAAGTTCGATATCACGGTAAGTGTCATTTTAATATTTGAAATATTTGAGCATGTTCCAAAGGATCATATCTTGATTATAGAACGTTTTCTTGGAATTTATACCTTTTTCCTAGTTTCACCTTGCTGAGTGACATGGTCTCCTAGTAAGTAGGTCATTCTTTGGAAAAGGGTTTCTATTGGGAAGTTCTTTGAAGGGTCATCGTTCATTCTTTTCCATACTTACCACCTTCCATCATTCTACCCTTTCATTCCCTTATCATTTGGGTCTTCGGGTTCATTGACCCGAGAAGGGATTGTACCTCATTTCATGGGAAGAAGGGGTTGAAGGCCCAAAGGTATTGTAGCTGGAAAAAGATAAAAGCCAATCATTATCCTTCTATATGCTTACCCTTAGGTCCTGGGAACAATGAAATGCTTTTCCAAAAAATGAAGGATTTGCAAGATAAATCACACAATTAATAAATGTCCCTCTTGTCGAGGGGGTGCATTGCAATGTCTTTTACTTTCCATTTCACATGGTACTCAATGTATCCTAGCTTCAAGTGGCATTGCAATACTCTTTGCTTTCTCTTGCATATAATACTCAATGTTCAGACTCTAATAAATTAAATGGAAAAGGGTTTGGAAAAAGGTTGCAATGAAAACAAAGTATGCAACACACCCTCTACAAAGGCACCCATAAATGAGACGATACAAACCCTTGTATGTCAAGGACCCCATACCTGGAAGTGTTGCCCAAATCCACCTCACACTCACTACATGACTTAGATAGATTCTTCTCAGAAAACGTACCTTGACTTGGGGATTGGTTAACCCAATAGGGAACCATGACACCCCTACCATACCTAAATTAGGAAAAACTTATAAGGTCTTTGAGCATTTTCTTAATTTGAAAAGGGGGGTTTGATGCACATTTTTGGGTGGTTCTTGTATTAGATATGGATTACTTGGCATGTTTTGTGTGACTTGTGGACCCTTGGAGGGCGCATTTGTTTGTCTTTGCAAGACCTTTACTGGTGAATAGATATTCACGGGGAGATGAATTCATTCCGACCTCCATGAGGGCTTTGGAGCCCAGTGATGGATACTAGACCCCACGCCTAGGGAACCACTTGATGATGGACATTACACCTTGATTAAGGGCGTTTACTTTGGAGGCACATGGGCATGACTTGTTGGTGATATCTTTCCTTTTTCCACTTGGACCTTGGCCTTTGGAGGCATAGACGTCACCCATCTCATCCATGACATCAACATTTAGTGGGCTAGGGTTTGATGGAGATGATGCTTTGATGGAGAAGGCTTTTGAAATGATGTTTTGGCAAGTATGGCATGATT
This sequence comes from Picea sitchensis, assembly GCA_010110895.2. Lineage (NCBI taxonomy): Eukaryota > Viridiplantae > Streptophyta > Pinopsida > Pinales > Pinaceae > Picea > Picea sitchensis. The sequence continues at coordinate 585,483 of SNQJ01S0011115.1, forward strand.
TATGGCCTTTGGAAGTGCAACATTGTGCATTTCTAGCCCAATGTTTCACCTGTGAATCTCAACACCACCCTAAGAAGGGACAACGTCACCCTTTTAGGGTTTAATTTTGTAAAAATTGATTTTTTTGTAATTTGAATTGGCAAATTAAGAAGTAGGCTCATTTATTTAAAAGACATACTTTTGGGTGGCTAGGATTTCCCATATAAGTATGGCTAGCCACCATTCATTTTTCACAACTCATTCTTCTTACACAAGAGAAGGACTGAAATTTTTGCTATCTTTGGGCATCATTGCTCTTTTACTTATGCACTATCTCTTGGAGGGCAACTTTTGGATGCTTTTTGGCTTATTCTTGGTGAAATTTTCTGCAACTAGGGTTTGTGCATGGTTAAATCTTGGTGAAGTAAGTAAAATATGCAATTTCATTTCATTTATTGAATTCTTATGGTATGTTTTACTTGTTCATATTGAAGGCATATTACTTGTTTAAACCCTAGGAGAGGAGCATAAGGTGTTTCCTCCTCTTTCTAGATTATTTCATCCATTATTTGGTTAAGAAATCTTACCTAGGGCGAACTTCTAAAGCCCCAAAGTGATAACACTTTAGGAGTTTGGTTCTATATTCTTGTTGCTTTTATCTTTGAAAAAGGTCCAAGGAAGGAAAGGAATTCGCTAGAGCCCAAAATAGATTTCTCTCTAGCAAATTCGTATCTCAAGGATTGAAGTTTAAGGCCCTAAGGTGTTAGCACCTTAAACTTCATCCTATTTACTTAGACATTGTTATCATCATTCTCCAATTTACATTTATATTGTTGTTATAAATGACTCCATATCCCAAAAAGCACTAGTTTCATTGCTCTTGTCAAGGAATTTGATCAAACAAATTTTCAAACATCATTCTCTAAAGGTTTCACTAACCTCTTCTAACTCTAGCTTAGCCTAATCTACTAACTTTATTGTTGTTGTTGCAAAACACTGCTACAACCATCTATTTTACTTGAATTTGCTGCATACACCAGCCTAACATTAGCTTATAAACTCACTTAGAAATTGCTTGTAATAATTGATAATTGATCTATTGAACAAATGCTAATTTTTTATTGTCTTTTCTTGCAATTCTGAGCTAGATTTCTTGTGGTTGTTACAAAATACTATTTGTTGTTATAGACTTTTATTTTGTTGCAATTTTGTATCAACTAGCATATATATTCATTGTCTACTGTCTCTCGAGTTATTACTATCATACTGGTACTTTAAAATTTCTCTCTCTCTCTCTATATATTTGTTCTTATTCAAGGCAGGTACCCAAAATACTTCCCTTTGCCTCAATCCATATACATATACCTTTGACTTAGGTAACTAGTGAGAGGGTGATCCAAGCTTGGCTATATCACTTGATATTTGATCCCTTGAGGTTACTGAGGATGCCTCCCTTGTGGTGGATCACATCCATCGCTAAAACGTGGGGATTTCCTACTAAGGTGACAATGGTGGGTTATCTTGTAGTTACACGGATTTGGGGACTTGTGTTATCCATAAGCTTTGTTAGCATGTCTTATTGCTAAATATTAAGAATTTCCTTGGCCTCGACTTGATCCTCCATGAGATCCTCACCTGTGTACTTGCTAAGAAGTTCATCATGTTACTTCTTCTCCACAACCATGCACTCCATCACTTTCTCATCTAGAAACGACACATGGGAAACAAACTCTTGCTCTCTCTACTATTGGTTTCCCTTGTCCAACTCTCCCATTTCTTCCACCACATCCTCATCTTCCACGAATAAGACCAACTTAATGGAAATTACCTCACCACTCTTGATCATCAAACTGGCCTCCCTCTTGATAGACTCGATCCTTTGCCACTCCCTCAATGGTCTTGCCTGCATCTCCTCCTCTTCATGTCACTCAAATATCTCCATGATACTGCTCTCACCATCACTATCATCGTAATAACTTGCGTCAATTCACTTGTAGATCACATACCTAGACCTCCTCTTCTTTTCTTCAGGGGGCTTATCGAATATCTCTTTGACATCGGGGAGAAATTTCTCAATCACACTTGTACAATTGATTGTTGGAAGATGACATGTTACAATATTCCAACAACCAATTTTACAAGTGTGGCTGAGAAATTCCTCCCTTACGTCAACGAGATATCTGATAAGCCCCATGGGGAGAAGAAGAGGAGTTATATGTATGAGATCTACAAGTGATTTGACACTAGTTATTATGATGATAGTGATGACGAGACCGATATATTGGAGAAATTCAAGCAACCCACGAAGGAGGAGATGTGGGCCAGAGCGTTGAGGGAGTGACATAGGATCAAGTCTATCTAGAGGCAGGCCAGGTTGACAATTAAGAGAAAAGACATCATTTCCATTAAGTCGTTCCTATTCGAGGAAGATGATGATGTGGTGGAAGAAATGAGAGAGAAGGACAAGGGAAACCAACATGAGAGAGAGAGAGAAAGAGCGAGTGAGAGAGAGAGAGAATTTATTTCCCACGTTCCCCTTCTAGATGAGAAAGCGATCAAGTGCATGGTTGTGGAGAAAAAGAAACATGATGGATTTCTTAGTAAGTGCATGAGTGAGGATCCGAGGGAGGAGCAAGCCAAGGCCAAGGAAATCCTTCATATTTAGCGATAAGACATGCTGACAAAGCTTATGGATCATCATTTGTTTTTCCAAATGTGCTTCTTAAATTCTATTAAATATACTATATGGAGCTTAGGTCAATCTTGAGGCTAACACAATGTTCTAATTAAGACATCCACAAGGTTCATTTCTTGTTGAATAGGGAAAGGGGGCACTGGGAAGCTTTGATCGTAGACCTTGGAAGTCCTAATTATGCCAAAGTAGTGGCCAAGATGATGAACTTGGAAGGGAATGAAGTTGATGTGCTCGGTGCCATAGGAAAGGGCTCCGATTACAGATACTTCGGGCTATGCAATTACTTCCCATCCTCAAAGAGGTATTCGATAAGCCCCCTCAAGGTGAAGAAGAGGAGGTGTAGGTATGATATCTACAAGTATATTGATGTCAGTTCATATTATGGCTACATGAATGACGAGGATGGTATATTGGAGAAAGTCAAGAGGCCCGCAAAGGAGGAGATGTGAGGCAGAGCAATGAGGAAGTGGTAGATTATCAAGTCCATGCACTAAATTATGAGAGACACATAAGAGTGACCTATGTTTTTTCCTCTGCAAAGAAAAACCTCCAAAAAATTTAATTGCGAGGTTTGCATATGTACATTGTTAATTAAATTGTTTTTCTTTTGGATGCTACTACTTTTGCTACTGTGCTCGACGTCATCAACGTATATGATTCACATAATATCCTTTTTAGGCACATATATAGATAACATGAATTTAAAATATAAAACACAAACATATATAATTAATTTGTATTTATCAAAAACTGAAAATAGTTGATGTTTGCAAAACAAAAGTGAAAAAGTAAGCGGTGGTCTAAAAAAATACATATGCACCACGTCCGATGCTCCTTATCAAACATAAGGCACCTAACATACATCTGTTAAATATAACGCACCGGTGCATCATTGTTAGTCGAGCACCAATATCTCTAATGGTGTGTTGTGATATATAGCGCACGAGTTAAGGGTTGGTGTTAAACCACACGGTGCACTAGGTTATATTAAAATCAACGACTCTCTATGTTAGTTCATGCACTGAACAATTTTAACTGATGTGTTGTCTTTTCATGACGCACCGTAATGATAATTTTAAAACTATTTTTCCTGGAACAACTTACTTAACTGCCTCGATGCATTTTGTTTAAAGTAACACACCTTACTATGTGTTGATACCGGTGTGTTTGTATGATAACGCACCAGTGACAGGGCATCCCATAAAACAAACTGAGATGGTAAATTATTATGTGTTTTTCTCATTGTGTTGTAGTACAGATTACCATTGTGTTATATTTATTTGATGCACTGCGGAGGAAATTTGTGTTTCAAAAACTTGGCAGTGCGTTTGATTAATAGAACGCACTGGTGCATTTATCTCAATTGGTGCACTTCCTAGCATCTTAGCGATGCTTACCATAAGGCGCACTGCGCCGCGAATTTGTGAAAATTCAGCTCGGTGCCTTTCTCTTTACATTACAAGTGTGTTGTTTTGATCCATCCACACCGACCGGTGAAATTATTGAATATGAAATTACGCGGTGTGATGTGTTGATATAAACACACCAGCGATACCATGCTATTGGAGCACCGACATTTTTTTTAACAATGTGTTCTGTTGTTGACAACATCGGTTACAGGGTGTACATCGAAACAACACAGTGAGTCGGTGCATGGTGTTATTGTTAACGCACCGGTACCACTGTGATAGTGGAGCGCCATCCTTTTGTTCCTCAGTGCGTTGTAAATGTGAGTGCACCAGGAATGAGGCATCCAATGAGACACCCCACTATGAAAATTCAAGAAACATATGTCTCGGTGTGTTTCTGTATATAGTGTCAGTGCGTTGGATTACAATGGTTGCACTGTTACGTTAAATTTTATAAATTGTTATGTTAGCGGTGTTGTTAGTTAAGTGAAGCGTACCGATGTGTAATGTTAAATGACAACGGTGCAATTTATTCGGTGCATGCATTTTTTTATAAAGTATGGCAGTGCGTTTGAACATTGACTTTCAAGGGCATTATTTTTCTTGTACACCCCGGTGCGGTTAGTTAAAATTGGTGCACTTCTAGGTTAAATTTTATGTATTGTTGAGCTAGAGGTGCGGTTAATGAAGTGTTATTGGTCAGTGTGGGTATGATCCCAATTTGCGTCGGTATTAGGGTGTTTTGACGTACGCACTGCTTTGTTTTTTAGTAATTTATCGAAGTGCGTTAGATTGAACGACATCGGTGAAAACATTTATGGACGCGCAAACAATGGTGATCATTATGAATTTAATATAGTACACACCAAATATGGTTCTCTCTTTGTATTTAACATAGTACACACCGCTTCAGGGTGAGCCAAACCATTCAGGCGCATTGTGTGAGAAAGAAAAAAATTGAAAAAAATGTGAAATTTCAAGCTAAATTCTAATTTTGATTGGATGAAAATGCAAATAGGAAGGCAATAAATAATTTACCTGGTCTCTTATGTCCCAAAGAGGCATGGTTGCACCATTGAGGGGAAATGAAAATTCGTGGTAATTTCCAAAATTTGGAAATATGTGGCATCCACTAATGGAGATATCCTAGTCGATGTAGAGCACCAGAAACAAGGTGTCTTAGGAAGAAAGGTGAGCATCGAAAAAAACCTCCGCAAAAACCTTCGGCCACTCGCCTTTGCTAATAACCTCCGCTATAAACAACTAAGATAATATTTTTTCATGGAGGTTCTGTAAAAACCTCCACAAGAAGGTGTTCTCCTTGTAGTGAACTGTGAAAGAGGCAACGAAGATGGAAGATAAGGAGTCTTGGAGATTGGCCATGGATGATGAAACGTCTGCACTTAGAAAGAATGACACATGTGACTTGTTATGATTTCCTGATGGATGAAAATCCATTGGATGTAAATGGGTGTTCAAAAGGAAGATCATTTTAGATGGAAATGTTGAAAAACACAAGGCAAGATTGGTTGCAAAAGGATATTCCTAGAATGAAGGGATAGTGTCACGTTCCTGGAAAACATCTGTTTGGGCAGCATAAAACACCCAATGTTCCCAGTCAACATGTGACACCGATGTCTTTTGTTCAATGGCAAGGCCAAACTGACTTACTCAACCCGACCTACACCTTCATCTTATTTCGTTCGTTACTTAAGTTATGCATGTGTTTTATTATACTTAACTATTTCAATAGTAAAGAGAACCTTTCATACATAGAAAAAATGAAACATATATGTGGGCGCCCGAACCAACCTAATACCCAAAAGACTTCTTTACACGGAACAAAACAACAATGTGCCGAGCTAAACACCCGTGCCACAAAAAGAAAGTTTATACGAGCAACTTTAACTCTGTTACAAATAACTTGTGCAAAATCAATTCAACTCTTCTTCGGTGAGTTTCCCTTGTGCAACCTTCTTTCATCACTACAATTCGAAGAGTTCCTTCGTGCTTCGTCATTGCAATGCCTGCAAATTTGCCTAGTGCATCAATCCCCTTTCTTGGTTCAAAATTTATCTTTACCTTAGCTTGGAGAGAACTCCCTTCGCTACCACATATCATATGTTCACCAGTTTCCTTCAAGAAATACTTTCCCAACCATCTCTTTGGTTCTACCACCTCAAGGTAGATGATCAAGTCACCCAACTATGTCGACTTGGCTCCTTGGGGGAGCTTCCCCTTCCTTTTTGGTCTCTACCTTAGAACTCCCATCCTGTGATAACGAAATATGTCTCCCCTCCAACCTTTCCTGCCTCCAAATGAATTTCATTGTTTGACTTATATAAGTTCTCTGCCTCAACCGACATACCCCTTCACCAATGAGATGACATGTCCCTTGGTTTCTTTGTCCACTTTTCGTTTCTGAGCCGACTTGTCAAAGGGTACGCTTGTTGTGAGAAATATTACCCTGTGGACATGTTAAGCTCCCTTTACATGGGTTTTCTTTAGGTAAGATAGAATATATAAAGTGGACACTAACATCCCTTAATCATGTCTATTCACACATGAAAATAAGAAGAGAGTGCACCTTTTTCAGAGGTTTCCCTCACTACTTCTTGTTGCTCCAACATTAGATCCAGTCCTAGATCGATCACGATCTCCCTGCACTTAAACAAAAAGATCTTCCTCTTCTACTACTTGCACAAGGTTAGATAAAAACAAATCTAACTACATGAAACAAGTATGATATTCATATGTAAACTTAAAAGAGACAAAAGAATGGGAATAGGCCAAGATATTATTATTAAGAGAAGCAAGAAAGGCTTACATCCATGATGTGATGCAGATCTAGAGCAATTAGAATTCAACATATAATAAGTGAAAACAAAGTCCAACTTTGAGGTTATTGATATTATGGATGAATCTAATCCATATCATGCAGTACTAGGTATTGACTAGGTGTTTGGCAATAATGCAGTGTTAAACCTGAAGAAGAGGCAAATGTCCTTTGAAAAAGAAACTCTACACGTGGTTGTGCCATTAGATCCTTATGAAGGAGATAGGTATAATGAGCATGTGGATGAGGATGCACATAGCTCAATCATTGAAAATATTTACAAGATCACGAGGCACAGTAAGGACTACATCAACCCCACTGCATATGGAGAACTAAGCTGGAGAAGTATCAAGTCTTATGACATGGATTTTGAGGATTCCATGGAGAGGTGGAAAAACAATCTATACAAGGTGTCAACAAAGAGATGTGCCCATATCTTTGCAGAGGAGCACACATATGAATTTGTCTCATAATGGTACGATGGATCCGAACCGCTGGACACTTTTATTGCATGGATACAATGCACTCCCAAACATCAGAGGACGCACACACTAGATATAGTACTCCTCAAAGTTCTTGCATGTTGGTGGGTTTCACACCACGATTCATATCACGAATGGGTAGTTTTCGAAGAATCCATGCGAGAAAGGTTACGACCAAACATCGCCATTCGTGAATACACATATCGTTGCGATAGGGATTGGATATCCAACAAGAGGTGCATCGTGCATGATCACTATATGACTGATCGCTGCAAAATCCCCAAGAAACACCCTATATCCTCGATCCCCCAATTATATTTTAGGAAAACAAGGTGACCCTCAATAGCCCACAATGATATTCTCCCTGGACGAATGTTCCCCAACCCCATTGAGCATACAGACGACTGTGACACAACTATTGAAGAAATGGTTAGCCAATGGATCCTACCATAACCAACTATGCCTACTCTTCTACCTCTCACACGAAAACTGTCTGTCTGTGCTCGGATGAGGATACATAGTGAACCACTTGGGGTCGCTCCATCCATGTAAGATACTATTCAATCCCCCTCGGGTTGCATCAAACCATGTGTCACAATTTCGGTGAGTAAATGCACACATGGGTTCTGCCATCTACATCTGATTAATTTTGAAGATCTAGCGACGATCGCATATTGGAAAGAAACGGTCGAGGTGATAGGTCATCCTCACATGTTCGTTACATCTAATTATGGAAATGATGACCCATTAACACTACTGGCAAAAAGACGATTCCATCGATTCAAGACAAAAGTGGAAGTTACTTGTAAAAAGCACTGCAAGACTCGACATTAATGCAAGTGTCACAAAATAGAATCCAGCATGTCGATCCCAAAAAATGGACTGGGGTTGTGTACAAGCCAACCCAACGAAAATATGGGATAAGAATTTCACATGCGAGACCAACCAAGTGTCATTATGGCTCCATGCAACTCAATACCACTCTCGCCTTCCACTCCCTCACCATTGTTGTTCTTCTAGTTTCTCTGTGCCGCATATCATCCTTCCATATCCTCGTAACACATATTGTCACCAATCCCATATCCCACTCCATGGGAAGATTCCAACACCATTACCACCTATTCTAATATGGCTTCATCCAACCAAGCTAAACCCTGGACAAAGTCTAAGGATGTGAATAAATGCCACTTCCCGATCTGGTACTTCCGTGCAATGTTCTCATTGAATCCTTCCATTCAGAAAAGTACCCTTCCTCAAGAGTGTCGATTATAATGTCTTTGACTGTTATCGGACAAATTGGTAAGTGTGGACACAAACAGATCTCCCTAGTTTCACCCCGAAACTAGAACAAAACAAGACAAAATATAAAACTTTCCCTAAGTTTTAATCATCAAGCATACTAACTAACAAGAGATAAATGACATACCTTTTAAATGTTGTTTGTCCTCACTAGTGTCATCCTCACTCCGTTCCAAGGCCTATAGGATGTTGAACCTGTAAAAATGCACAAGCCAACGAAGTGAAAGCAACAACATATACTTAACAAAACCTATGTATGTGATCAAGGAGTCATACAACAAAATAAGACCAATTTTATGGGAAATAAATATATCACTGTATTAAAGATATGAAAAGGAGAATACAACCAATGCCTTGATGTTGTAAGGTCCCTTCCAACAGATCCTTTCTTCCCACACACTTCTTCTCCATGGATTTTAAGATCAACAATCTATCTTGACAAATCAAAGCTCAAAGCCAACATACAAGCTCCAAAAAACTCCAAGCTACAAAATTCAAGAACTTTCCAACTCAATCAAGATAAATTTCCCAACCTACAAAACAACTAACTTTCCCCATGAAAACTCCTCTCCTTTTATTAGCTGAAGAGGATAATGTGAGGAGGTTAGGATGATCCCACTAAATCATAAAAGTGAGTAAGATCCAAACCGATCGAAGGCCACCTCACCAGAGAAACTTCTCCTTCTAGAAGCATTGAGAAGATGCTCATTTTTCCCTCGTACGAAAATCGTCGCACCCCTATAACTGAGCAGAGTGTGACGACATCACAGGCCAAGTTTAGTAAAACATGCGACGATTTGGGATCGTCGTACCCATAGAATTGGACAAGGTGCGACCATCCTCCTTACTAGGGTTTTTTACAAAGGAAAATATAATTTCATCTCTCGGGTAAAGTTCTTCTCCCTTCTTTCCTCGGGAATTCAGGCCACTGATCCCTCTGAAGACAACATATAGGCTTACATCATTAACAATCATAAGGGTGATGAAAATAATGTGTAACAGAGATCCCCCCAAAGTATGAAGTTAGAACAGAGTGATAGCTGAAATAATTTTTTGAGTATGTGTAGGGAACAAGGAACACGTCGGTCAGAAACCTGACAACAAAAAATTAAATACAATACAATAATATATCATCACCGAGGTAGGCATTCCCATACTCAGAATAAAAATTAATCAAATCATAAATTCTGACATGTAAATATCCATGTCAAGTAAGACAGGTCATGGCCACCAAACATACACTATGGATCCATGCCATTATGACTCAATTATGAACATAGCCACCAAAAATACAGTGTGGATCTATGTGTTAGAGACTCAAATTTGAACATAACCACGAGACATACACAGTGGATCTTATCCAACAGTATAATCTGAATATACTCCAACGCAACCTGAATCTATCAAAAAAGATTCAGGGTCTTCATCTCCACCACTCTATAGTACAAATCTAACCATGCGAATACATGTGTTGAAGTCTAACATGGTAGAAACCACTTGATTACCGGTCATTAGTGTATATCATTAACAAGTGTGAGGGAAATCAACATTAATGTCAATGACTCCCAAGGTACTCTAGTACAATCCAATGAATGTGAATTAATGATATGAAGTCGGGCACTCGGCGAAATCTCTCGATGAGGGGTCAATAATGAAAAACCCACTGTCGAAGGTGAGGAAACCTGCCATTGAGGCATGCAAGTTCTAAGGTACCAATTAGTTTCTAAGTGAAGTCGACAGGAAACGACTCGTCATAGGAGGGCCTAAATGTATCCTCCATCAATGACACGAAACAGGTGACAATATTTGAAGTAGATCACAGTAACAAGTGATTCGGGACTGACTTAGGGATGGTCGATGCAATAGACGGCTTAATGACTGCATAAATGGGCGACGCAATAGAAGGATTTTCGGGTTGAACTTCTCTTTGAACATATTGACAACACGACAGTTGTCTTGGAAACACTGACTCAACAACAAGGATCACAGACCAATTTGTAATCTTATAAAGGAGTATTATCAAGAGACAAGTGGGTTTTCCAACTTAGTCACAAAGAGAGTGAAAGGGTGTCATGTTCAAAAGTGTCTCTTCAATAAAATATGGGTTTAGACACATTTCTTTCCCAATTTCCCCCCACCATTTCTGGAGAGTACCTCTTTATTTTTACACAAACTTGAGGAGGATAACATATGCTTGAAATGTAAGCTCATCCTTCAGATGAGTCCTTCAAATTATATTTAACAAACCCTAGGAAGGAGTGGTTCGGTCCCATATGGGCCTTTCGATGTTTGTTTTACGAGTCCAAAGAAAGAAAACTCAGGGTTTTTTCATATTGAGAAAGTCTGAAAAACACTTAAAGGAAACTCCAAAATGTCATTTTTCATAAAATAATCTGGTGAGACCGAAAAAGAGATAGTATACCACTCAACAAATGTTTTCTTCAAATACTTTAATGAGCGTGAAAATAATAAGATTAATCGGTAATCTTTTCATGTTTAGAGAGCCAAAAAAGAGCTTAAAGGGAACTCCAATGAGTTCCTTTTTTGTATAAACTTTATGATTCCGAAAAAATGATAAAAGTGTACTCGTTTATATTCTCAGCTATTTACGAGAACAAGAAAGAACAAATACTAAGCTCTGGATTGTTTTCATTTTTACGCAAGCTTAAAACAAAACAAAACTATGCTTGGGATAGATTTTATTTTTACATAAGCTTAAAACTAAACAAAACTATGCTTGGTCCTGGTTTCATTTTTACACAAGATCGAACTAGACGAAACTATGCTTGAGGTAGGTGGTTTCATTTTTAAACAAGCTTGAACCATAGAAAACTATGCTTGGACTTCCCAACACATAACACAAGGATGGTTGGTACTTAGCCCCCAGCTTACAAAGCTAGCGACTTAACTTCAACATGAAGTCCAGAGGCTGAAAGAATTTCCCCCCAAGCTTCGATTCATCCAACGACATAGGAGGAGGAAAATAATCTTCAAATACTATATGTAACAAAGTCCTTGACTCAATCAAAGAGGGGGAAATAATTTATTTCATTTTTTAACGAGCTTGACACAGGAACATTAACTATGCTCGAGAATGCAGGTTCAATCTCCAGAACTCTGCTTCATTTTTTAACGAGCTTGACACAGAAACATGAACTATGCTCGTAGGCTCTGTTTCATTTTTTAACGAGGTTTCCATAGATACGCAAAAAACTATCCTCGTAGCTGGTTTCATTTTTTAACAAGCTTGAAATAAAAAAACCATGCTGAAAAAACTCTTCTTGATCATGGCTTCCAAGAGGACAACGCTCTGGAAGGACACCATGTAAAGGGAAAAAACACGTTCAGGGACTCCAAGAGATCTTCACTTGATGGAAGAAACACACTCTGGAAGGAACACATGTCGAGGGTCGCGATAGGGGTAAGGAGGTCAGGATCCAATAGCCCTATCAAAGAGATCACCATGTCAACTACCGGATCCAAGTCATAAGAGATTGAGCTTACAGTGAGAGGATCATCTGCATCAGCAGTTGAAGGCATGGGAGACAATGCCACATAATTGACCTGTGGCGTGGGCGATATCGTCTGCATATAATAACTGTTTAGGGAGGTCATTGAGTTGAAGGTCAAGTCAGGGCCAACAAATGAAAGTTGATCAAAAGTCACCACTCATCCATTGTGCGAGAAATATATCACACGAAAAAAGAGTGGACACAATAGCTTTCATGGCATAGACATAGTCTCGCCCAAGGAGTAAATCAAAATCCAAGGGGTCTTGGACTACCATGACGTCAATAACGATAGTTTTCCCTCCCAAAGTTACATGAAATTGAGGAAGGACTCCTAAAGGGTGACTAGTTCTTCTCTTAAAAGATAACAACTTCTGCGTAACCGACACAAGCTGAGGATAACCCAAATCTTTCCAAGCAATAGAGGACACAATACTAACAGAAGAACCTTCGTCTATTAATGTTTGAGGAATGTCCCGACCACAAACTTGCACTGTAATCTTGAAATGAATGTGAGAGGGAAGACGAGGTTCAGTTAGTGCACCCCAATGAAAAATGATGGCCTCATAACTTGGACGGGGTTCCATGGGAGAAGGAGGAATACCCCCCATCACGATAGATTTTGTATCAATGAGAAAAGCATGGGCAATATCGGGTTTACTTTCTAGCAGGAGAGTAATATTGACTGATGATGAGATCAAATCAACCACTTGAGTTGCATTCTCCAAGGGGAGAATGCGGTCAACAGATGGAAATGGATCAACCACTTGGGTTTCTATCTCTAACGGGAGAGTGAGATCGACCAAGGATGGGACCGGATCGACCAATTTGTCAACTGGTGCAACTAAGGACGTGACCAAATTGACTGCATGATCAACCAGATTGACCGATGAAGGGCCAGATTGATCATTCCATCAACTATAGGTGGGTTGAGAGTAAGCTTGCGATAAGCAACTGGAAGTTGAGGTTGGGAAACAATCATGTCTTCTAGTAATTTCGAGGCTCCGTCTATACACGGTAAAAGGTGAGTTTGATGACTCCCTTCTCATAACATACACAAGAACTTGACTGTACTCTTCTTCTTCCCAACGGTATCCTGACTAGTTTATGGGAGGTCATCAACATGTTGTTCAGAGGCTGACGACATGGGTTGGCGAGGGCGTGTAGACCATGCTTCTATAACCTTGGATAGACAAGGGCAATCCTTAAGAAGTTGGCTACCCTTACAAATCCTACAAGGGTACTTGGGCTTACAGGTTGTTTGGGTGATCTTGGCATCATCAACAGTCCCAACACAAGTAACAATAACTGGTTGTTTTCCAACATGTCTTGTAGTGGTTGGAAGCTTGGACCCTTGTTTATTTTTCTTCTTCTTCTTCTTCCTTTTCTTATTCTTCTTATCCATCGAGTTACTAGCTTCATAGCTTTCACTCAGCGAAGAATATGAAATGAAAGAAGACCTTGCAAGTGGAGAAGGTAAAGAAGTTCTTACTGGTGAAGAAGGCGAAACATCAACATGAGGTTGATGTTTTTGGGGGGAATATCTTACAACAGAAGCACTAGCTGCATTTGGGATTACATGAGTGGAAAAAAACCATATCGGTAATCCAATTGTGAGACCTGGAAGGCTTAAAGTAGCGATGTAAAGAGGACCAACGTTTCTGTAAGAAGGAAAAAAAAAAGGTTCCCCTGGAAAAGGGGTTCCTTCATTGGTCATTCTGGGAACTGACACCATTAAACATAGCTCCAACCTAGAATATTTTAGGGAAAAGAAACAACACACACTAAAAATCTAGGAAGAAAACAAGCAAACAAAACCTTCTCACAATGAACACACTAGTTGGTGATGAAATCCAACATCGCGAGAACAATGTAAGAAGGGGATGAGATAGAGCGGGTGGAAAAGTTACGTTGACGACCTGCTTAATGGACTTACACCTTGGTGCAAGCTCCCACACATAATCATGGGTATACCCTCTAAGGAGCCCGAGTGATTTTGGCCAACGTCGATTCCAGGTACCGTGAAGACTTGCCCCTCGACAATCACCTTGTGTGAAGAACCTAAAGAGATAGGATACTAAGGTTACCAATTACGACAATGATGCCCGGGGGAACAGTTGACAGTCCAATCCACGTGCAAAGGCAGGGTATCTAAGCCCGAAATCAACTCGAGAAGGTCCCCACACAATTTTCTTCTCAAGTGACCCCCAATAATACACAGAATCTCTACACTAAGACCAACAAAGCAGGGTGAGTAACTCTTCCAATCCTAATGTGACCTCGTGATAGACCCTTATGTGAGAAGGGATTCCCAGGACAAAATGTAGTAAATGGATTTCACCTCTCCCTAACTCAAGATTCTATGTTTGTTTACAACTTTGGAAAGTTATCTTTCACACCTATTCCAGAGCCCTACAACTAATCTAATGTAGGTATGCTACCAAAAAATATAAAAATGTCTAATCATGCAAAGAAGCCCCCAATCTAATGCAAAGCAAGAAATTAATTTTTTTGGTTTCAAAGATAGCTAAAATCATATTCAAAGTTGTCAATTTGACTATAATCAAAGTCAAAAAACCACCCCAAAACCATATCTAATATCTAGGCAAGAAAAACCATCAAAAATTAAAAAAATTCACAAAATCATCGCGGGATACTAGCCAACACAGTGCGACGATCCTAGATCATAGCGGGCCAGAGAACAGTATAGTGCGATGATGTCACATTGTGTCTAAAGGTAGGGTGCATTGATCCTAAATCGTCGCACTATCCCTCAAATCAGGGTGTGACGGTGAAAGGAAAAATGGAAAAAATAAAAAGTAAGAAGGTTTTTCTAGTGAAGTTTAACAGTCAGAGAGTCAATCTAGATCCCCCAGTGACTTAGAAAAAAAAAACCAGGCAATCAAAGCAAGAAATAAAGACAAACTAGGAAAACAATACATTCCCCAGTATGGTCGCCAATTTTGTTATCGGACAAATCGGTAAGTGCGGACACAAACAGATCTCCCTAGTTTCAACCCGAAACTAGAACAAAACAAGACATAATATAAAACTTTCCCTAAGTTTTAATCATCAAGCATACTAACTAACAAGAGATAAATGACATACCTTTTAAATGTTGTTTGTCCTCGCTAGTGTCATCCTCGCTCCATTCCAAGGCCTATGGGATATTGAACCTATAAAAAGACACAAGCCAACAAAGTGAAAGAAACAATGTATACTTAACAAAACCTATGTATGTGATCAAGGAGTTGTACAATAAAATATAACCAATTTTATGAGAAAGAAATATATCACTGTATTAAAGATATGAAAATGAGAATACAACCAATGCCTTGATGTTGTAAGCTCCCTTCCAACAATTCCTTGCTTCCCACACACTTCTTTTCCATGGATTTTGAGATCAACAATCTATCTTGACAAAGCAAAGCTTAAAACCAACATACAAGCTCCAAAAAACTCCAAGCTACAGAACTCAAGAGCTTTCCAACTCAATCAAGCTAAATTTACCAAGCTACAAAACAACTAAATTTCCCCATGAGAACTCCTCTAATTTTATTAGTTGAAGAGGATAAGGTGAGGAGGTTAGGATGATTCCACTAAATCAGAAAAATGAGTAAGATCTAAACTGATCAGAGGCCACCTCACCAGAGAAGATTCCCCTTCTAGAAGCATAGAGAAGATGCTCATTTTTCCCACGTACGAAAATCATCTCACCCCTATAACTAAGCAGAGTGCGATGATGTCGTAGGCCAAGTTTAGTACAACATGCGACGATCTAGGATCATTGCACCCATAGAACTGGACAGGGTGTGACAATCCTCCTTACTAGGGTTTTTTACAAAGGAAAATATGATTTCATCTCTCAGGTAAAGTTCTTCTCCCTTCTTTCCTTAGGAATTCAGGCCACTAATCCCTCTGAAGACAACAAATAGGTTTACATCATTAATGGTCATAAGGGTGATGAAAATAATGTGTAACAATGACCCCCACCATTTTTATGAACTTCAACTCGATCGATAAATAGAGGTCATTTGGTGAGACGATGGCATAGATAAAACATTCATACAAGACTGGGCACAAACCTTGAAGCTATCTAGGATACTATCCCTTCTTAAATGTCCACACTTTAGTAGGGCCAAGGCCGTGCGGTCATGTGTTTGGTTCCTCCTCACCAGAGTACAAGGGGGATAAATTTTGTTGGACTAGCCATATATCGTCGACCAATTCATTATACATAGAGTCTTTGGTTTTCCCAATTCTGGTATGAATCTGACCAATACTCTTAAAGCCAAAGATGCATCACTGGAGGAGGTGTATTCTAAATACAACACATGAAGAGGAAAACATGACATGTCCATCCCTGCAATAAATGATTCAACAATATGGTTGGAAACTCAACTCCTTGCTTGCAATCTTATTCGCAAATGACGAAAGGAAGAATGCCCAATTAGGGTTGTTCTAGCCTCTAAGCTTTGCATTGATAGGCATTATATGGCTTGGGACCCTTTCCTCTTTAAATAATTTTTCGTAGACTTCTTGGACGCTCAGGATGAGGGGAAGGAGTTTCACTACAATTGGGTCCTTTTATTATTTTGCATGGCACTATGGAAGCCACCCCCGGACTTTGAAATCGATGTGGCGATTACCCCCTCATTTATCGCTCCCTGATTCTTACCGATCCAACATTCCAAGGAGGCCAAGAAATGGGTTTCCATTTCTATAGAGTTCAAGCAATGGTACACCCAACTGATCAATGTGTTTTTCGAGCAAGTCTGCATCCCATCCAACATATTTAGCAGGTATGAAGATCATCTTCATTTTACATGTAAATTCCATAATGTGGTCATATTTCCTCACACAACTATAGGGATATCAAAAGTTGTACTTCCCTTCTGTATTATAGAAAGTGATATTATCACGGGGGTTGAATAGTGGTTGATCTAAGACCAACCCTCCTTCTCAGAGATACAGTCTAAAATTGAAATCAAATCAAAGCACTCTCAGGACCAGTTCAATACAACAACGAAGGGAGATAAGACAACAACAACAAGCACAAATATCGAATCTACCCATTCCTCTGTTCATTCTCTTAATGCAAGTGGGTATAATGTGGACATTGTTGCAGCCAAAAAGTGAAAGCGAGTGTCCAACACTCAGACCCTAGCTCAAATAACCATTGACTGAGGGTCTGATCATGATCCTTCACCTTCACCGTGACCAACCTCAATCGTAGAAGAAGCCACCTTTGCCACATATCCATCCAAACCCTGCTATGGGGTGAGTAAACACTAGCATAAAACATCCCATAAGAAAACTGAGGAGGGTTCCTCTACTCAGAGCCGGTAAGTGGAAAAATTAATGAAATATATTTGTGTGTAGTTAGCCAAACAACAAGTCTCCCACAACGACATGATCAGGAATATGCATATTCTTTTCCAACAATTTTCTCTACCCTCTGTACCCGAATCTCCATCTTCAACTAATCCAACCCTCGAGGTTCTGGGAGATAGACCTCGTCGAGTGCTCTGTGTCAATCCACTCATGCTCATTCCATCAATCTCGGCCAGAACCGAGTTGGACTTGTCACAATTGCCTACAACGGACATCCAAAACTTTATCACTTCCCTGGTTCATGAGCTCGAAGCATGCCAACAATCCATCTCCCAAGAACACGCCTGATTATGCCTCAACTATGAGCAAGAGCGTTCCAGTCATGATGCCACATGATCCTACTTACAACGAGAATCCTGCTAGCATCAAGAACTAGAAGAGACCTGAAATACTTTACATGATTTACACATGGCTGAAGTGGCTACACATACAGAAACTCAGGGTTGATATGCATCTATTCTTAACAACCACACTGAACTGCTCACCACTCTCAATGAAGCCTACTCCCAGGTCTCCCTGCTAGTACCAGTGCAGTCGGATATTCCATCCCTGCAGAAAATGAAATCGCTCGTCGAGCATGTTCAGGATCTACAGTCACATAATCACGAACTCCAGGACCGACTAAAATAACTTACATCGTAGGAGACCACCCTCCAACAACAAATTCCTCAGGAAATAACTGTCGTTCAGGAGAGTTGAGACCATGCCCAAGGATTCGTCGAGCTAGACACTCAAAGATTCAAATTGTGGGATTATTTACAGAGCCTCATGGATCTCACAACTCTCTATGATTGAACTCACATGGTAGAGGGCAAGGTCGTGCAACAAAATAGGGATGTGGGTTTGTTGCCTCCGAAGGAGTGCACCACTGCAATGCATGTGATTATCACACGTACAAAGGAGATCACTTTAGCAAGGGAAGAGTAAGAGCATATGCGAGAATTGATCACTTTGATGGCCGCCATATCTATGGATTGGTATACTCAGCTTCTGAACATGCAATTTGTTGTTAGCCCCCTCCTCAAGAAACTCAACATCACAACTCTGACATCCTCTCAAGTCATAGCAATAGATGTCGAGGCCTCTAATCAACTTTCCAAGGATCTCCATGACCAATTCAATAAGCCTGAGCATGAGTATAAGAACTTCGTGGAGGAAGTCAAAAGTACTGTATTTTCCTCCGCGACGATCATTTCAGAAAATTAGTTGGCTCGAGGACGAGCCAAATAATAGTAGTGGGGTCCTATTGGAACCCAAAGTTTTGGGTTCAGTTTTGCGCACACACACAAACGAAGTTGTGTGCGCTCATTCCATAGTTTTGTGTGCGCCTAAGGAAATAAGTGAGGAATGAAATAGAGTGTGCACTGGATGAAGTTTGGTCAGTTGTGCACCAAGATTAAATACTACCAAGTGTGCGCTGGTCTGCGTTTTGGTAGTTGCACTGGAAATCAAGAAGATGCCCTCGAAAATATCCTTTGGATGTGGGACAACCAGAGGAAGAGTTGGACAGGTAGTTAAGATTTCCATTGATACATGAAGTCTACACGGAGCGTTGAACGAAACTAGAAGCATGGAAGGAAATTTTATCAGAAAAATGAGTGGAGTATAACAGAAAGAGACATCGTTCCCCAACAGAGAAAGATATAAAAGGAAGTTGTAGTATAAAAAATAGAGCTAGCTGGTTAGACTAGTGAGATATTGAGGAAAAGAGATTCATTGAGTCTTCAGTATCGAGCTCGCTCTGAGTCTATTGTAATATTCTAATGTTCTGAGTATATTTCTGTGTATGTTTGAGTGTTAAGAAAAGGCACATTGTGCAACATGTTGTAATTATGAGGACTTATATAGAGAATATATGAATTTCTATGGATGTCATAAGTATCTTTCCTGCGCAATGTATATGTCTGTTGTGATGAAATGCTTCCAAAAAGAAATATGCAACAGTTCTGACCCATTCTGTGTCTATCATGTACGAGATGAATATGTGTGTGTATTCTTTTAATTCTTAGTCCTAAATAATATATTAGATATGAGTTGCATGGATGTCAATCTTGATGACTCTTCGTCTGTTTATCCTTCATCCCTGTCACAAAAAATTATGGTCTTTGTGATCCTCTCTTCATCTCGGGTGAGACCTTTCTCAGCCTTGGTCGAGGATTGATATGCATGTGATCTGGGGTTTTTGTTGGAGAACTTTGGATGAACCCTGGGTCTAAACTCCCCAATGTTAAGAAAGACACATGTAAGCATGGATCAAAACACCCAACACCCATATCTGGCACACTTCGAGGTGTACACACCTTCCCTTTGTCACACCTACGTATACATGTATGTCTCCTTTGGCACTCACGTACATGTAGTACGAAAACTTGAATGCGATGCTACACTTTCCTCTGGCTTTTATCAGTTGAAAACCACCCGTGGATGCCTCTGCTTTCTCTTCTCCTTGACTTGTATGATCTCTAGATGGAATTCCTTCTCCACCTATCCAAGATCTTGAATCATAGTCCTTCATGATCCAACCCTCTATGCATCAACACTTGGACGAAATATCTTCACCCAACCAATGATATCTCCTCACTCTTATGTAAGAAAAAGTCCTTCTTTGCTTCTACACTCTCACCCGACTCCACACTAGAAAAAGTCTTTTTTTCTCTATGTAAAAGTCCCACCTTGGCCACTCACCAAAGTTTGACCTTGGTATCTCACCAAAAAGTGTCTTCTCCTTTACCCTATCCTTTCTTTTATAATCATGAGTTATAATCTTTTTCTAATCTCCAAAGCGATTGACAGTTGAGATTACTTCTCACACTCACTTGAGATTTAGATTGTATGCTAATTACTTTTAACATTTTCCTTAAATAAATCAATTAATTAATAAAATCACACTTAGAAGGATTTCGACGACTTCCACATACTAGACACATGCCAATATGGAAGTACCTTTCCGATGCTACATGCATCAACACAAAAGTGTGGAGGGATTGATGTGTGTAGGGAGCATAATGTGCAAGGTTATTCACACAATAGTTGTGTGGAATTATGAGTGTGAATAGGTGAGGGTTGTGCAGAAGTCAGGATGTGCGTAGGAGTATAGTGTGTGGGGGATAGGGAATGGAAATATTTTTGTGGAACCATAACCATCAAATGGCTAACTACATAGTAGAATTTTTGGAGTACACGGGGTGTATTATGGAGGAGGCACAAGTGTGGAAGCATGTGCGGAGAAAATATTTGTGTAGAAGGAAGGGTGGTGTCGGGTTTCCGTATTAACGAAAAATATTGAAAATAACCCCAAGTGTTGGCCTATGCGGAACACGACTTATGCAGTAGAAGGTTTTGTGCGGAGTGTGGGGAAATGGTTTTGAAAAAGAGAATCTTTGCATAGCATAAGGAATGTTGCATAGGTCATGAAAATGAATAAGTATTGTAAACATATGATTTTTTTCTCAACATATAATGAAACTATAGATACACTATGGACTATGAGATGAAAAGAAAAAGGGAGGGGAAGGGTTCTATACATGGATAAACTTGGAAATCAAAGGTGATACATGAAAATGGATCAACACTTATCTGGAGTCACTATAGCTTGTTGAACACTCTCTGGAGAAGTATAGGGATGTGAAATACTAGGTCTATCTTGAAAATTCTCGGCCATGGAAGAATTAAATTGCTTGAGCAAAGGTAATTCGACCTCTAATGCCAAAATTAATTTGGTATGATTCAACAAAATTCCCATAATCACTTCCTTAGGAGTGTTGAAAGTCACTGATTGAACCTCCATTCTTCCATCTAATTCTTCCAAACCAGTTGAACCACTCAAAACAGAGAACCAACTTATAGGAAAAGCTACTACCATGGAAGAGTAGTGTAAAAGAATCTTTCATATAATCAATATTCAGGGATGATGATGCCCACAAAGTCAACCTATGAGAAAGAGATGATGCACATCCTTCATGTAGTCAATACTCAGAGCCTATATCTCATTGGTTGGTGCTTCTAGATCAAGAAATAACATCATTGTTTGAAATATTTTTTGGAATAGAGGTTGTCATATTTAGAGTAGCACAAGTGGGTCACTAAGATGTTTGGGGATGGTTATGCAATAATATGTAATAAGGGAAAAGAGAATGTGGTGGATAATTCTTTGTCTAGGAAATATGAGGAGTAATTCTCTCTTTGCTTTATCCTTACCCATACTAGATTGGATCATAGAAGCTCAAAAAGAATGGTTGGCAAAAGACATAATGGTTCAAATCATCCAAATACTTTAGAGGACCCCAATCTCCCTAAATGTTATACATGGTAGTATAATACATTATAGTATAAAGGGTGTGTTTTTTGGTGCCAAATTTTGCTTTAAAACATAGGGTGTTAGAGGAGTTTCATTAATCCCCTATAATGGGTCAATGTGACTTTTAGAAAACCTATGATTGAGCTAAGCACTCTTTATTTTTGGAAGGCATGAAAAATGACATATTTACTTTTGTATTTGAATGTGCTGCTTGTTAATGGTACAAGGGTGAAATAGTGAATTCTCCTAGGGCATTGCAATTGTTGTCGATCCTGGTCACTATGTGGCTTGACATTTCCATGGATTTTATAGTGGGCCTCCCTTTTGAAATAATGCAACAAATCAATCATCATATTGGTAGTTGATTTTATTTCTAAATATGCTCATTTGTGTGCTTTACAACACCCATTTACACCCCCCATGGTAGCTCAAGACTTAATGGATCATATTTTTAGGTTACACAACATGCCCACTTCCATTGTATCAAATTGTGATCCCACCTTCACCAACAAATTATAGTAGGAGTTGTTTAAATTATAGGGAACACACTTGAACATGAGCACATATTATCATCCCCAACTTGATGGTCAAACTGAGGTGGTCAACAAATTCTTAGAAACCTACTTATCGTGTTTTGCTATGGATCGGCATAACCAATGGGTTTAGTGGATATCTCTTGTTGAATGGTGGTACAACACTACTTATCATAGTGCCACCAAAATGATACCTTATAAAATTTTCTATGGAAAAAAAACCCCTTTAGTCACTTCCTATCCACTTGGAACATCCAAGATTCAAGAAATGGATTTAACATTTAACACCAAAATAACCATTCTCCACGCACTTAAGGATAATATGGTTTTGTTTTGAAATTGAATGAAGTAATAGGTTGATTAACATTGTTCTAAGTGTTATTTTGATGAAGAGGATCAGTTGTTCTTTCGTCTCCAACCCTATAAGAAATCGTATCTCAAAGATAAGAGTTATCACCAAAATTCTATTACCCCTATAAGATAATCCAACAAATTGAACTGACTGCGTATCGATTGTCTCTTCTAGCCCACTCCAGGATTCACCCAATCTTATATGTGTCATGTTTGAAGAAGTTCATGGGGGGAAATTTCCAAGTTCAGACCGACCTTCCTAAACTTGCTGAAGAGAGTTCCATTTGGTTATAGACGGAGAGAGTACTGGTCACATGAGAACGTCAATTGTGCCATTGAAAAATTCACAAGGCCTTGATCTAGTGGAAGTGTACATAGTTGGACAATGCCACCTAGGTACCAATAATGATTTTACAATAGTTTCCACACCTACGACCTTGAAGACAATGTTATTCTTGAAGTGGGGGACGGGGGGGCATGTAAGGACCCTACTCCAACCTCCTACGTTTGGGATTACTGATTAACTAATGTACAAGTCCATCTTCTTTGAATAAGGTCAATTAGGTAGTTAGTTGATAGTTACTTAATGTAAAAGGATCATCTTTATTAAATAAGGCCCACTAAGTGGTTGCTACTCATTAATGATGGGGCTAAAAGTAGTTGGGGAGAAATTATTTATAGAGCTAGTAGGCTATCAAAAAGTGGGTGAAGGATTGTTATTATATCAGGTAGCTACTTAAATGAGGTTTTTGTGAGAGTTTGATCATATGAGATGTCATGCCAATGTCAATGCCAAAGTTTAATGATGATATGAGGGAAAAAACATTTATAGGAATGTTTCCCAACCAAATAGTCCCTCAAATTTCTTGTTATATATTTTTTTTAGATTCACCTAGGAATGTAATTGTTGATAGATATTTCATTGTAATTGAATAAATTAAATGATAGGTAATGAAAGTAAATAAACTGAACATATGGAATGTAATTGTTGAGAGATATTTCAATTCATCTCCATGTTGACGTGATATTTATTTCATTTCCACATTTCACACATTTGAGAATATTTTAATACAACATTGTAGTTTTTTTTTTATCACTGGCGAAATCGACAACTGAGTCGATCTCGTACTCCCGTGACACGGGATCGATTCCAACTGCCACCACTATAACCTCTAGGTGCCATATATATGCCCCTTCTGTAGGCATGAGTAAATCAAGGGGATTTGAACTCAAAATCTCATCGAACATAGCACTTCATTTCACGACACT
>SNQJ01S0011115.1:611146-626532 GCA_010110895.2 Picea sitchensis
TTGTATGGTAATGTCTATGGACTTTCGCAAGGTCTGGTTCCAAATGATTTGTATTGCATGTTATGTATTTATCCACAAATTGTTCAATCTCTAAATTCTTATCAGCTCCATAGACTGGTGCACCCTCTATCCACAACAGTGCGTGGTCATGCTCATTTCCCCTATTCCGGAATTCAGTCACAAAAAAATAGTCCAATATTTTTCCAAAAAACGTTTCATCATGGCATATCATTTGTCTCAAAGCATTTATTCTATGTCTATAGTATCGAGTACATGTCACCGGGTCTTTTCTTATGAGGTAGTCAATGTCGTTATTTTCCAGTGTATCATTTTTTTTTTTACTTTTCCTGTTACTATGCAGGTCAGAAACTACAACCACCAATGGATCCCAGCAATGCTCTGCACTTGTAAATGTGATGAAAAATGTTGGCGGCCCCAATTGCCGGATCATTGCAAATTTCTTTTTTTTTGTTTTGTTGCAAATAGTCAGGAGAGGTGCGGATGTTCTTGAAATCTATGTATCCAATATCAGATTTCATAATTTTTTCTAGGTTTAATTTGTACTTCACATCCTTGGCCAACAACTTTCTTCCTTTTAACCCACCTTTTCTTATTCAGACCCACATGCAGGATAACACTTGCTCTATTATTATGTGCATTGTTTTGAAAAACAAATTTGTTATGTGACAGGAGAAGTAATCGCTTGAATGTAGTAGCTCCCATTCAACTATTTTATGTTAACTGAATCGTTCTGTAATATCAGTGCTACGTGGATCTTCGTAGAACAGTGTTGGAAAGTTCATTTCCTCAACGAATTTGTCCTTGAATATTCCAAGTGGACGCTTCCCCTCGCCAAGTGCGATTTTGACAATTTTGTCTTGCAAGTCACGAATGCACTGTGAATCAGTGAATCCATGGACCAATTTTTCAGCAGGTGTTTCAGTCTCCGATTCATCACTTGTATCAGAATCACTAGGATTTTCGAGAGTCTCTGCAGAGTTTCCATGTTCTTCTGTGAGAACACTGTTCGAGTTGGCATTTATACAAATTTTCTCTGCTTTGTACAGGGCCCTGGAACATAATTTCTTTAATGCTTTCATAACAACATGCACACGCACTTTGCCTGTCTGATATGCATTTTTGTATTGCAAGTGTATTTTCAGAGCCACAATGATTGTAATTGTATTGTTAATGAAATGTGGCAACACTTTTTGCACAACATCCAGCTGAACAGACACATTAATAATTGATCCTGTTAAGCCCATCTGGGGTCGCTTATAGCCCCAAGGTCTGATTTGAGCAAATGAAATTCGTAGAGAGACAAGTCTCTCCTCAAGTTCCGTAAGTGCACTTACATCTGCTAGTGTTGTATTACATCCTATTCAATCAGGGGTTGCAAATTGTGGCAGTTTTCCATTTTCAAGCGATCGTTTGCATGGAAGACAAACTTTCTCACTGGAAAATGGTTTATCGTTGGCTATCAGCCGGAGGTATTCTTCTTGCAAATTAGGCGTGAAAGACTTACTATTTTTTGAAAAATTCAATTGTTCACAAATTGCACATGCAATGGAAGGAGTGTCTTTCATTTGTTTCATGTAGGTTTGTCTTGCATTTTTTTTCCGCAGGGAAGTATGGGTAGAANACTATTTTTTGAAAAATTCAATTGTTCACAAATTGCACATGCAATGGAAGGAGTGTCTTTCATTTGTTTCATGTAGGTTTGTCTTGCATTTTTTTTCCGCAGGGAAGTATGGGTAGAAAATGTTTCATGTTTTTCATGTACACCACGAACTGCCACAGTTGCATGACCATTCTGGGATATGCAAGCACACATGTTTATGTTCTGTTCTGCACGAATAAATTTCTTTACAATGCCATATGTGAGTTTCTCTCTAAAAGGAAGTGTAGCAATGTATTTTTTTCTCTCGCGCATGGCCTTTTTCAAGTTGTGGTAACTTAATCTACGTTTCTTTCCAAAGGGCGGGATGACCTGGTGGCAATTGGGATGAATTTCACTCTTACCCGGTTTCTTAGAAACTATTTTACATTTTTTGTTCAAGGCCTCTATTTGCTTATCAGAAGTCGGACGAATTTGATGAATATTTTTTTTCAAATTGTGATAACTTACTCTACGTTTTTTGTTTAAGCCCTCTATGGCCTCATCACAACTGAAATGAATTCTACGCATGTTTTTTTTGTCCAAGCCCTGTCTTCCCATATCGCAACCGGGAGGACTCTCGTTTTGACTAAAAAGCATTCCACGTGTATGCAGATTCGATGTCGTTTGGGTGGCATGCACACTCAACCCTAAACTACTGATATCTCCAAGCAAAGGTTCATAATGGATATGTGTTGTATTTGTTTTCAACGACAGGATGTGAATTGTTCGATCGTAATTTGAATCGGTAACCCAGGAATGGACAATGCCAGCTGGCGAGGCCGACCAAACCTGGATATTCACCATGAATTCCATAGATAACCATTGCAAATAGAATCTGCAACCCTCCATATTCCCTTCTTCATATGGAAGTGCCATGTTCACAAGGTATTCCTGCCAACTTCCAACTGCCGACATATTTTCCACGAGATATGGGAAAAGGTGTTGATGCAAGCACCTAAAAGCATGTTCGTTCTCGCCTATAATCCCATTGCAGAAGGAATGTACAGTGTAAAGACGTAGCGACTGAAGATCAAACTCGACTGCTACCAAACAACAAATTACATTAAACATACTATCTCCACATCTAGACACAACATTTGTTGCCAGCTGTAAACCATAGCAATCTATGCCATCCAAAATCTATTTCCATTGTGATTGAAGGTCTTTGCAAATAATGGACAAGTAGATACGAGGACCTTCTATATTGCATATGGACATTTTTTTGTACATCAGTGGTTCATAATGGCCACTGAGGGCATTGACATCATGGAACAAGATGCAATATGGATTGTCATATGCAGTTTTGTTGAATAGTAGATATCTTGTTTTTCTTGTCAATGACCATATGCCAACTGATATATTCAAACAGTTAGACAACCACCGAATACAAAATGTATCTCCCCAAAGTCCCCTCTGATGTGCAGGCAGACCTGGAGATGCAGACAACCGCATCTTTGAAAAGTATGTAGCCACATCATGTATTCCATGCAACTGCCAAAGAAAATCAGGTTCCAGTTCGTATTCATAGGACTACAAAGCCTCAACATCTTCATTTTTAAAATAGGCCAAGAAATAATCTATCAATCCATTGCGTAGCTCGGTCAACGAATACCGGAAATGAAATAGAACCTGGAATGTATCGAAAAGGCAATTCCCAACAGTATACGAGAATGCATCCAATCTAAAAAGGCCATTCCTATGCAAAACCACGTCAATGATGTCATGTACAATGGAGTGTGTATCCTTTTCATATGACTCAACATCTATTACCTCTTTCATCTTTTCAACTGTCATTTTGAAGCTGTTTGCTAGATACTTTTAGTTTCTATCAAAACAGAGAAAAGCACAGGCAAAAAATAAAAACTAGCAAAATAAAAAAGAAAAGCAAAATAGCACACCAATCCCAGTATGTATCTTTAAACATTCTTCTTCTCAACTTGAATCCCCCTAGTTCCCATAGCAGATGAGAATAAAATAGACCAACACTGGAAACTGAACCAAACAGAAGAAAGACCGCAAAAAAATAAAACCATAACTTAACTCAGCAGAAAGAAAACAGGAAGACGCAGTTTTCTGGCTGACAAAGTAGAAGCATACACTTCGTCTACACCCCGTTTGATGGTTCCATCTTATGATAGCTCCCAACTAATTTTCGTAAAGCCCTCTGCATTGCAATTTTTGGAAAAACTATGGACGCGACATCCGCCATATGAAGACACATTGTTTCCAGGAACAGAAACTAAGAGCACAGACAAAAATGGTCTAGAACACAATATTGAAAACCACCAAGAACGGGGAAACTTACCCGTCAACAAAGGATGAGAAGACCTCAGCACCCAAAAAAATGCAAACCGCAACAACAGGTCCAACAACTTGCAAAGTTGAAGAACAACAAACCAATGAACAACCATGAAGAGCTTGAACTGCAAGTGCAGGACGTCAACTTTGCAAAGTTGAATCAAACAAGAACCATAATCATGGAACGAAATAAGGAACAAGGATGGAGCACAAGAGCAAGGATGTCGGCCATGAACAAAACTGTATTGCAAGGCATCTGTACAATAAACATTTAAGACTGGCAGAGCTCTTAGGTAAACAATTAAGACAGTAAGGACTATTGAAGGGCGTAGGCCTGTGCAAGCATTTAAGAAAAGATGCAACGTGGAAGGACTGTTCTCTTGAAGCACACAACAATAAAGCATAAATCATACATAGCAATATCGTGGAGAATGTATTCAACCCAACAAAAAATGCTAAGGGGAAACATTCGAACTAATGCTAGCATTAATCGATGTTCCACGAATGCATAACAAAATTTATGATTCAAAAAGACCATATACTACCAAATACTTTGGAAATGCAAACATATTTTACATTGGGAATAGCGAAGGCGGAAATAAGACCTCCAATCCGTTGTTCAATCAGATCTTGAAAAACATGATACTTTTTATTATATAAAAATCGATATTTTCACTTCCCTTATTCCAAAAATAGACAATAGCGAAATATTTATGGTCAACGCACAAGCTAATGCCAGGTCAACGACTTATCGATCACTAGAGTCCCTCTATGCCTACGACAGGGACTAATAATATTATTCACGATAGAAATGGATAACATGTTATATTTTCCACATAATTATGTTGGATACTCTTAATGAATTAGGTATAGGCATGGGCATTATGCAATAGTTTACAAACATACTTTGATTATCTTGCAAGAATAATAAGGAGGGGAGTTCTATTTTTTTTTAAATCAAATGGCATAAAATTCATGGAAAAATTTTGAAGTGGATAAAAGAGAATATTTGTTGGAAGTATACATTTTGAAGTGGATGAAAGAGAATATTTGTTGGAAGTATAAATTTATTAACTCCCTTCATTACATTAAATAAATTATATTCCATTGATGGGACAAATTCATTAGATGTCACTCTTATAATCTCACTCTCATTTAGAGATGACCATTGTGCATTGGTATTAATGAAAAGAAAAAGGATAGCATTGGGCAATGGCAATTTCATTTGATACGCACAAAAAACCTATCTTCATTGATTTGTGTATTGGGACAGGTGCTCCAAATTGTGGATGAATTAAACTTATGCAAATCTAGATGATAAGATTGATATTTCAGTGCTCAGGGATCATTTCATATTTCCATGGAATGTGTTGAATTCTTACTTTTATTCTTTTGTTATTGTAGGGCCACTAATGTACAAGGGATGGTATCATCTCTTTTATCAACACAATCTAGACTCCAACTATATGGGGGCCACACACTATTGAAGGATCTAGTGCACTAGGTCTACCTCAACTTGCCCATGGCTCCCCATAGTGGGTAAGACATCAACAACATCTGGATGGGCTTCGCTTCATCCTTGGAAAATGGGAGCCTAGTGATGCTTTACACAAGATCCACCATGAATCGATTCAATTCCAAAACTTAGTTGTTCCACTCTCATTTTTGTACCACCCTATGGGATCGAGCTCAGGTAGTTTAGGTATCTAACAACAATATTGAGATTTTTCTTGTTTGGACTTGTTTCAAATGACCCCCATAGGCAGATCTAGTCCTTTTTACTTGTTTCCATGCTCAGATTGATGTTAATATTTACCTTTGGTAGTTGAATTGATGGATTTTCATCATTTTTTCCTTTAGAATTGTGTTTTATTGTCCTATTTGTACATTTTGAGGATTGTTCGACTTTGATCATTCAATATTATTTGCATATATGTTATTAGAGGTTAGCACATAGATTTTCTTGGTTGTCTTTTGTGTTGTTATTCAATTTTTTATTTATTCTCTTAAAGTTTCTAATACTTTGTTTCAAAATTTTCAACTCTTTTATGGGTTTCAAGATAGAGTGAAATAATATTTTGTAGCTAATTTCAAATTAGGTATTGATTTCATTTTTCCTTTAACAATTTTATAATCAACAACGACAATGGAAATGAATACCTCCATATTTACAGTCACAACTATCGACATTGCAGTACTGATGTTTTCCATCTTTGTCCTCACACTAACTAGCAATTTGTTACCTACTCCCCGTTTGGTGGATGGCACAAGTTCCATGGACTTTTTTTTCTCCATTCATGCATCTCTTGTGGCCTTTGTTATTACATTCTTGGCTTGCATGTTATTTTGAGAGAAATATTTTGATATATTATGCCTTTGGATATGCAGGATGAAGGTGTTTCCAAGCTTTGTTGTTTAAACAAGTTTTGTGTAATGTTCCCAACCAAATTTTGGCCAAGAACTAGGGTTTTTGTTTGATGTTTGATGGGTTTTTTTGCAGGTTTCTATTACAGAAAGATGTGCTGAAGTATTTTGCTGAGTTTATTGCATGATGGAATCACAAGTATGGAACACACAATAATGAAGTAAACACAAAAACACAGATAACAAGCTTCAGATCTGACCTTTATTTAGATAGAATAAGTGATCTTCATACATAGATCTGCAAATCTGGTACAACATAGAACATATAGAGACCCTAGGTCTTCATCCACTGAATATAGTTGATTATAAGATTAATTTCTTTCGCTTTTTAAATGGATTCCTTCAGATCCCTGCTGGTACGAACCTGGATGGCTAGATCTAAAGTTGGTATGGCCCTGGAATGATTGATCTGGAACTGGTACGACCCTGATTGGCTGGGAATGCTCAATATTTTGGCCTCCTAGTAAATGGCCTCCAAATGCTACCAAAACACCCTCAAACTCTAGATAAGGGGATCTAGAGTAGGAATGATGCAAGTTTGGGTGAAAATCCCTAAGGTTTCCTTCAGATATGTGAGTATCCTCAATGGGGGTTGCGCCCTACTTAAAAAATTCATCCCAAGCCAAATAAAATAATCCAAGAGAGATACCCTTGGTGTTAATGCTGCAAAAGGGCGCTATGACCCTAGAAATGAACCTCCAATGGTGTAGTATTGCATATCTAGACTCTTTCAAGAAAATGATCCTCTTTCCTTCTAAGGATCACCCTACCACTGGAAACCCTTCATATTTGTACACCAAACTCCAAGTGTTTCTTGTTGAATACCTATGACTAGATTAGAATGGTGAGGGAGGGATATTTCACCTCCTTGGCCAAGCTTGAACCGGGAAAAGATGAATCTTCACCCATTTGTTGGTTTCTAGGGTTTGTTTACTCAAAACCCTCAAAACGTAAGTTGTCAAGCTCAAGAGTGCAGAGTACAAATTGAATAATGAGAATAGAATGCTAAGAGGTGTGACCTTCACTTTCTTTTATACCTCCTTTTTCTAATTTTCCATTGAGTTGTTTTTTCCCACTTGCTAAGGTTTTTAAATTTAATCTTCCTTAGTCTTTTACCAAAGTCACTTTAATAATATAACCTTAGACATATTTAGTGACAAAACCACATTTCCTTCCCCTTACTTGTCTTGGACTATATTCTAGAGGGGTAGCTAGACTACTACATCCCCGAGCTCTTGTGTCAATGAGAAGGGGATATTACAGTCTCCCCTATTGGAAATTGCCTGCCCTCAAGCAATCCATAACCATTCTCTTGCAAAATTCTTTCCCTTTCCCAAGTAGCATCTTCTATGGGAAATTTTTTCCATTTAACCAAATACTCTTTAATTGCTCTGCTCCTTAGTTGTTTCACCCTGGTTTCCAAGTTCTCTTCTGGTATTAGGCGTATATGTTCTTCTTCATCCACTGGTGCCAATGTCTCATTGACTAGTACATGTTGACCCAATGCTCTTTTTAAACAGGACACATGGAAAACATTGTGGATGTTACTCCTTGGGGGAAATTTCAATTCATATGCTACCTCTCGAATTCTTCTTTGTACTTCATATGGACCATAGAAGCATGGTTGTAATTTCTCAGCACCACTCTTCTTGATATATGATTGTCTATATGGTTGCAAGCACAAGTATACCAGATCCCCAGCCTCAAAGGTGCGCTCCACCCTTTTCCTGTCTGCATATAATTTATATTGGTTTTGTGCCCTATGGAGATTGTCCTTGAGTTCTCTAATGATGTCCTAGTTAATGTGGATCCACTCCTTTTCTATAGGAGCCTCTATTTCTCCAAATACAATCTCTTCAAAAGTAAGAGGATCATAACTGTATAAGGCATTAAAGGGGGACATGCTAATGGACATGTGGTAGGTGGTATTGTAACAATACTCCCCCAAGTAAATCCATTTGACCCAAGCTTTCTATTGTCCTTATGCATAATTTATGGTAACCCTCTATCCATTTGTTGACAATTTTAGTTTGCCCATCAGTTTGGGGATGGTAGCTAGTGCTAGGAGTCAATTTAGTGCCCACCAGTCTAAACACATCCTACCAAAAGTTACTCATGAATTTGTTGTCCCTGTCACTAACAATGTTCTTAGGTATTCCATGCATCCTAAAGAAATATTTGAAGAACAACTCAGCTACCTGTGATGCGTTGTAGTCCATGGAGACTACAAAGAAATGTCTGAACTTGGTTAACCGATCCACAAATACAAATATGCAGTCCTTGCCTTGCGTTTTGGGAAGACCTATGATGAAATCCATTGAGACACTTTCCCATTTGTTCTCTGGTATTGGAAGAGGTTGTAAGAGTCCTACTGGATGAGAGTGTTAATCTTTATTTTGTTGGCAAGTAACACATTCCTGAATGTAGCGCATAACATCTCCTTTGAGTCCTTTCCAAGAGAACCTTTCTCTTACATGTATGTATGTCTTAAGGAACCCTTGATGACCTGCTATTGGATCATCATGGAAGGCTTGGAACACCTTTACTTTGAATGTAGATCCATGTACCAAATAGATCCTTCCTTTGTAATAAATGATTTCATTTACAAACCTGTACATGTCATCATGTAGTTTCCCATCCATCAATTCACATGCAAACCTGTTCTTTGAGTATTCCACCAACAAATTTTGTTTCCAATCTACTGATATTTCTGTCATAGAGTAGGCCGAAGGTCTTCTTGGTAGGGCATATGCAACTACATTATTCTTTCCCTTGACACATTCAATATAAAAATTATAAGCTTGAATCTTGCTTACCCACTTTTGTTGTCTCGCGTTCAAGTCCTTCTAAGATAAAAAGTACTTGAGGCTGTTGTGATCAGTTCTTACTACAAATTTTGCTCCAACTAAGTATTGTCGGAATTTGGACAAAGCATGCATTATGGCCATCATCTCTTTGTCATAGATTGTGTAGAGAAACTCAGGGCCTCTCAGCTTATGACCCTCATACGTAATAGGATGCTTATTTTTCATAAGAACAACTCCTACTTCTGCATCTAATGCATCACATTCTAATATGAAAGGTTGACAGAAATCAGGTAGGGAAAGTATCGGGCAGGTACTCATGACCTTCGTCATTTTCTCAAACGTGACTTGTGCTTCATCACTCCAAGTGAAAGCCCCTTTCTTGGTTAAGTCTGTCAGAGGAGCGCAAAACTGGGAGAAGCCCTTGGCAAGCTTTTTGTAGTAGCTGCAAATACCAAGGAACCCTTTGAGTTCTGTGAGTGTCCTAGGTGTAGTCCAATTGATGATAACTTGTATTTTTTCTTGATTAACCTGTACTCCCTTTGCCCCAATAATATTTCCTAAGTACAGAACTTTGGTCATACCAATCTCACACTTAGAATCTTTAGCATATAAAGATTGCTCCTCCATGATACCCAAAACTTCATCCACATGCCTTAAGTGATCCTCTCATGTCTTTTGATAGATCAATAAGTCATCAAAGAAGACTAGCAAATATTTTATTAGTTGCTTGTTGAACACATGATTTATACATGACTGAAAGGTGGAAGGAGCATTGGTGAGGCCGAAAGGCATCACAAGAAACTCGTAGTGGCTGAAGTGACATTTGAATGCATTTTTATATACATCATGTTCTCTCATCTTGATATGATGATAGCCCGATTGTAGATCTATCTTAGTAAAGTAGACTGCACCATGAAGTTCATCAAACAATTCATCAATCTGGGGAATAGGGTACTTGTTCTTAATAGTCCTCTTGTTCAATGCTCTATAGCCAATGCACATGTGCATTGTTCCATCCTTTTTCTTCACCAACACAACTAATTATGCGAATGGACTTGAACTCGGCCTAATATGTCCCATAGCCAACAATTCATTGATTGCACTCTCTATCTCGTCTTTGTGCTTCTTTGGGTGTTTGTAAGGTGTAGTAATGATCGGTTTGGCCCCTTCTTCTAATTCTATAATGTTCTCAAATCCTTTATCTGGTGGTTGTCTCGTAGGAATAGGCTCAAAGACTCTTTTGTGCTTGTGGAGAATCTTTTGTATATCTGGAGGGTATGGTTTGTGGGTCTCTCCCTTAGTATCCAAAATAAAGCATTCAACTGCGTAGGCTATATCTTCTCGCCTGAATATGGCATGCATCTTTTTCGCTGTCACTATTCTAGGAGAATCCCATGTCATTCCTTTAAGTGTAACTCTCTTCCCTTCATCTGTGTTGAAGGACATGTCCATTGTTTTATAGTTGGTTGTGATAGGCCCCAAAGTGTTGAGCCACTACACCCCTAGATGATATTGGTGTCAGGAATGTTTACCACATAAAATTCATGTGTTAACGTGTATCGACCTAGAGTCAAGTTCATTTATGGGATGTACCTGTCACAAGCTATGGTACGACCACCTGCTACTTCAACCAAGAATCCTTCAAATTCCACTGTGGGTAGATGTCTCCTCTCTACCATGGCTATATCAATAAAGTTGTGGGAGGCTTCTCCATATATCAACATTGTTTCCCTTTGTCCCTGAACCACTCCTTTTATTTTGAAGGTGTTGAATTTCGGTATTCCGCTCATAGAAGAAATGGTATCGATATGCCTTCAAAAATTCACTATATCCCACAAATGTACCCTTTCTCCCTGAAGGGTCTAGCTTGGATTTCTTCTCTTTGGGTACATTAAAATACACTCGGCACCCAAATATCCTGAAGTGTTCAATCTCATGCTTCACTCCGGTGAAGGCTTCTTTGAGTGTTATGTTCTTCAAAAACCAGTGAAGATTCATGTTATGAACATATACTATTGTCATGTATTCTTATTCCCACAGAATCATAGGAAGACTTTGATCATGCATCATTGCTTTGGTTGCCTCAATGATGGTTATGTTCTTCCTCCTTCTCATATAGTTTTGACTCTCTCTTATTCAAGTGACTCCCTCTGAAGTCTGAAGGATATTCATATTCCTTTATTGTTAACCTGCCTGGAACAAGAAAACAAACGAAAGGAAACAAAATAGAATATCTCCTAAAGGAGAATAACGAGTACATCTCTAGAATCAATTTGTTGTCATAGCTACAACACCTACTTGTAATGTAGCAAACTTTAGAAATGTAGGTTAGAGGTATGATAATTAAAACAATCAAGCCCAAAGTCTTTACTTTCAGTTTGTTGTTCTTCTAAGTGCACTGGGATCCCTCTGGATCCATGATTGTAGAAAAGGTTCCTTCCTCCTGCAGGTACCCTCATGAGAGTTCTCATATGATTTCTCCAATTTGCACTTAGCTGATCTTTTATCACTAACATGAATAAGATAGCAACAATGTCACCTTTTGTCATCTATATATTTTGAACTGAAGTTTCTTGATCCATCAAGCCTATCTTCCACCAGGGTTTTGTTCTTCATATTTTTAGATTCTTCACAAACCCTTGCCAACTGGGCTAGAAAACCTAACGACTAGTCTAGGCTAGAAACCTTAGGTTTTGTTGAGCTTATGAATTCCAATAATAATCCTTGAAAGTTATAAGAACACTAGTGAGCTGAAGAGCTCCTTCAATGAGCTGCAAAAACCCTTAATTTTGAAATTTCTGCAGAAAATTGTGAAACCCTAGAAACCCTAGGGCTAAAAAATCAAAATGCTCGGAAATGCAATATGAAGCTTCATGGAGGTGTGATGAATGATTTTGTACACTCCTGTGCACTTTTTCCCCCCAACTTCCAAGTATTAAGTGTTGGAACACCTCAGAAAGGAGGGTCGTATGAATTTTCTGGAAACCCCAGGAGGGTCGTACGGTTCTGCAGAAGTGAGAGGATGACTGGTAGATGCTTGTGCAATTTGTTCTTCAAGACCTATGCTCTGAAACCATGTTGATTTTTCATTAATCTAGGCTCAAGCATGAAGTTCATTCCAATTTTAGCATTTTACTTGAACCATAGACAATTGCAGTTACACCATAAACAATTTGT
The DNA here is from genome assembly GCA_010110895.2 of Picea sitchensis. Taxonomy (NCBI): domain Eukaryota; kingdom Viridiplantae; phylum Streptophyta; class Pinopsida; order Pinales; family Pinaceae; genus Picea; species Picea sitchensis. Next base: position 623,513 of record SNQJ01S0011115.1, read on the forward strand.
TGCAGTAACCAAGATCACAAGAAGAAAACACCATGCACAAGTACACAAGAAGTATCCTGGGAAACCCTTCTCAACAATGGAAGAAAACCCAACCAATCCTTTGCTATATTCTTCAAGATAAATACCTCCCACACCATAAACCTAGTAGACAAAAGGGTGCTCACAAAACCTAGAAGACTAGCACCCAATAGAGGTGCACACTTCAGCCCTAGAACAAGTACTTGCTGAAATTTCCAAACTCACACTTGTGTGTTATGTTTCCTCAATGGGGAAATCAACTTTATTTATATTAGACCGGACATATCAAAAGTAGTGTCTATTGACACAACATGGATGACCTTAATAACTCAAAATGTAATTAATAATTACCATATTAATTATCTTTTACATTAATTATCATTCACTTTATGGTGGGGCCGACTTGTACCCTTTACATCACAAACAGGGTTACAAGTAAGTCTGACTCTTATACAATATATCAAGGGATCTCATACACCCACTAATGCTCATCCACTAGGGGCACGTCCACCCATGCTCAGCCACAGGGACGTCCAAGTCTCTATCTCACTGCATCTCACAGGAGTATCATCAGAATACACACTCACTAGTGCTCAGCCACTAGGATCACATTCACCTGTGCTCAGCCACATGAACGTCCTACTCAACATATCTCTTATCTCATTGTGTCTCACAGGAGAATCATCTGAAGTATCACATCATCTAAAATCTCTACACAGAGGAGAATAGTAAACCCATCACATGGGCTCCTTCACCCCTCACAGGGCTACACATTGTTTCATCTCCTTCTCATAGAGAACGACACACCCAACTCATGGGCTTCCTTACCCCACACAGGGGCACACAACGTTCCATCTCCGTCTCATAGAGGAACGAAAGACCCATCTCATGGGAACACCCAACTCACGAGATTCCTCACCCCACACAGGGGCACACAACATTCCATCTCCATCTCAGAGAGGAACAATACACCCATCTCATGGGCACACCAAACTCACGGGCTTCCTCACAGGCCGACTCACTCAGTCTGTGTCTTGAAGGATGTCTCACACAACTGTAATCATCAACACATCCTACTGCTAGAAACCCTTCAGATCTGTACGCCAAACTCCAAGTGTTTCTTATTGAATACCCGTGACTGGATTAGAATGGTGAGGGAGTGATCTTTCACCTCCTTAGCCAAGCTAGAACCAAGAACAAAGGAATGTTTCACCCCCTTGCTGGTTTCTAGGGTTTGTTTACTCAAAACCCTCTAAACATAAGTTGTCAAGCTCAAGAGTGCAGAGTGTAAAATGAATAATGAGAATAGAATGCTAAGAGGTGTGCCCTTCACTTTCTTTTATACCTCCTTTTTCTAATTTTCCATTGAGTTTCTTTTTCCCACTTGCTAAGGTTTTTAAATTTAGTCTTACTTAGTCTTTTACCAAAGTCACTTTAACAATATAACCTTAGATCTTTTTAGTGACAAAACCACATTTCCTTCCCCTTACTTGTCTTGGAGTATAGTCTAGAGGGGTAGCTAGACTACTACTTCCTTGAGCTCTTATGTCAATGAGAAGGGGATATTACATTTTGTTATGTTATTCATTGCTTTGTTGCTTGTATTTTGACATTTTGTTTACACTAAATGGCTCTTAGTGGCTAGCAATTCTCTACCGTACATTCTATGAAGGTTCTATTTATTCTCTAATTGATTTTTCCATGCCCACTGGAGGTAGAGGACATGCTTAAGGGAACAAAATTCATCTAGATTTGAGGGTTTAATGGTTATGGGGATGAAATTATTGATTCTTGCAAACAACTCGGTCAAAGCTAAGGCCCAAGTAATATTTTTCATGTAGGCTTATTGTACATATTTATTTCCCCTACTTGCCCATTTTGGGGTTGAAATGAGAGAACAGATTTCATCTTCCATTTTTCTTTTAACAGACGATTGTATGTGTAATGGGATTCTTATGGAGCTTGAGGAAGAGTTCAAGATTCTTCATAATTTGTTGCATTCCAATATAGTGCTATGAGATCCGTTTACAAATTTACCATTGCCATTTGTTTTGACACATGGATATAGTAAACAATGATGTGTTGTTTCACCCAATTCCAGTATAGTTGGCTTCATACTTGAGTTTATCGATCTTGTACTTGCTTGAGGTATATTTCCTCTCATAATGATGGCAATGTCCCTGCCATAGGCAATTGTTTTGATGATAATTGTGCAATCCTAATTATTTATAGGCTATGAAAAGAATTTTGGGTGTATAAGTAAAAAAATGTGTAATCAATTACTAATCATAATGTGTAACAATGTTTGGAATTGTCCTTTAAACCCATTGCACCAAGATGAGATTGATAGTACATTGCTAGCCCATATCAACAATTAGCCCACAAAGAGCCCAAATCAACAATTGGCTCACAAAAAATGAACAATGTCACAAGTAAAATTTGAACCTAGGTAGAAAGGATAACAACTTTGTTTTTATACCACTTGAGCTAAATCCAATTAACAAATAGATTCATGCATATATATATATGCAAGTCTTTGTAATTTCATAAACAAATAAAAATACAATGCTTATAAAAACAAGTGACCGATATTTATTGATAAAATTAGTTAAACAATATTTTAACTAATATATATATATGGAAATAGTAAAGAAGGCTTTAAAAAACCATTGCCAATCTACTTACAAAACAAAAAAAAAATACCATTGCCGACCTACTAAAAAACATCAATACAAAAACCACATGTTTTCCAATTGGCATTTTGAGTGGTTTCTCCCGACTGTATTTCACTTAGTGATTATAAATAATTTGGAAATAGTATTTTTCAAAATTATTTTTATATTTTTTAATTTAATAAAAAATATGTTTATGTTAATTTGACTTGGAATGTTTAAAATGACATTAAAAACTCTAAATGTGTAAACTCCATTTTTTTTTTATAATTTAAAAAGTTAAATTTAATTTTTCCTTTAAAAAGCTTTATTAAATTCATTTTTAAATGT